>VUQR01005124.1:3540-20436 GCA_015108515.1 Hemichromis elongatus
CATTTTCCCCCCCCCCCCTCCCCCCTATGCAAAAAATTCCAGAAACCACACGTCTGATGGGTAGATGCATATTTTCGTTGCAAGTAACTGTCATGTGATACCTTCCATTTTGTTTCTGCAGTTCTGGGAAGTGATCAGCGATGAGCATGGCATCGATCCCACGGGGACTTACCATGGAGACAGCGACCTGCAGCTGGACAGGATCAGTGTTTACTATAATGAGGCCACAGGTTAGATGTCTTCCTCACAGCTCATTTTAATAAGTGAGGGTATATTATATATGCATTAATTTTTAACTTGGTAATTTAATTCCAAAGTATGACACTACATCTCTTCTTACATTCTCATCTCTACTGTACTATTACTACACCTTTTCACCTATATCGAAAGGTCATTCCTTCCTTCATTATTGAGTTGGTATTTTTTTCCCCCCCTTTTTCTCTCTATTTCTCTCTCTGTCTTGCTCTCCTCTTGTTCTCTTTCTCGTGGAGGAGGTAAATACGTGCCTCGGGCCATTCTGGTGGACTTGGAGCCTGGCACCATGGACTCTGTGAGGTCTGGACCCTTTGGTCAGATCTTCAGACCTGACAATTTTGTGTTCGGTGGGTGCCTTAAAGAAATATATCTCACGCTCTTTTTTTTTTTGTTTTTGATTAAAGGAAAATTTTTACTCACTTGAATGCCACTCCTTCTTTAGGTCAGAGTGGTGCTGGAAACAACTGGGCCAAGGGTCACTACACAGAGGGAGCTGAGCTAGTGGACTCAGTCCTGGATGTGGTCCGTAAAGAATCAGAGAGCTGTGACTGCCTGCAGGGCTTCCAGCTCACCCACTCTCTTGGTGGTGGAACCGGCTCTGGTATGGGAACCCTGCTCATCAGCAAGATCCGCGAAGAGTACCCTGACCGTATCATGAACACCTTCAGTGTGGTGCCTTCCCCCAAGGTAACATGTCCTTGTGATAGTGCATGATGATTTTTGGTTTTAACTATAGTTTCTTTGGCCTGAGGTTTCTCCTAAGATCTTGAAACTGAATAGATGTTCTGTGTTCTCAGGTGTCAGACACTGTGGTCGAGCCTTACAATGCCACCCTGTCGGTCCACCAGCTTGTAGAGAACACAGATGAAACCTACTGCATTGATAACGAGGCTCTGTATGACATTTGCTTCCGCACCCTGAAACTAACCACACCCACCTACGGAGACCTTAACCACCTGGTGTCCGCCACTATGAGCGGGGTCACCACCTGCCTGCGCTTCCCAGGCCAGCTCAATGCTGATCTCCGCAAACTGGCTGTCAACATGGTGCCTTTCCCTCGTTTGCACTTCTTCATGCCTGGCTTCGCTCCTCTGACCAGCAGGGGCAGCCAACAGTACCGTGCCCTCACAGTTCCCGAGCTCACCCAACAGGTGTTTGATGCCAAGAATATGATGGCCGCGTGCGACCCACGCCACGGCCGCTACCTGACAGTTGCCGCCGTGTTCCGTGGCCGCATGTCCATGAAGGAGGTTGATGAGCAGATGCTCAATGTGCAGAACAAGAACAGCAGCTACTTCGTTGAATGGATCCCCAACAATGTCAAGACCGCAGTCTGCGATATTCCACCCCGCGGCCTCAAGATGGCCGTCACTTTCATCGGCAACAGCACGGCCATCCAGGAGCTGTTCAAGCGCATCTCCGAGCAGTTCACAGCCATGTTCCGCCGTAAGGCCTTCTTGCACTGGTACACAGGTGAAGGTATGGATGAGATGGAGTTCACTGAAGCAGAAAGCAACATGAATGACCTGGTGTCCGAGTACCAGCAGTACCAGGATGCCACTGCAGAGGAAGAGGGTGAATTTGAGGAGGAAGCTGAAGAGGATGCTTAAAGGTCAAAATGTGAAGGATAAGAAATCATCGCCAAAACAGAAAATAATCAAAACGGAACAACCACAAGTAACCAAGAAACCAACATAGTGTCAAGATCACTGCTAGAATAAAACTTTAGTGTCTGTTAGTTTTCCCTTGTCATTAAGTGCAAATAAAGTTGTCGACTGAGAACTCGTTTGCCTCTCATTCCTGCTCATACATACATGATTCTCACCAGTTCAGCCAGTCAGAAAGTAAGATGCAGGCCCTCCGAGTGCAGTATACAGTAGGCTAGATAGAGCTGCGACTTACTGGAATATCTAATGTGATGTAATGAAAGGGTTTATTTTTGCTCCATAAGCATTATGATGGTTAAGAGCCCACGTCCATTTGCAACATTCTGCACCAACCCACATTCCCACAACTATCCCGGCATTCAAGAGATTGCACCCTGGCAGTTTTTAGATGACATTTACATAACACCAGAGAAAGTACGAGGGCTTTTGCTGGTTGAGTAAGCTACTAATTTTATGCATGTAAACAATAAAAGTTTGAGCAATTTAATTTGGGGGATTTTTTTAAGAGGACTTTTTTTGCTGGAAATACAACTAAAACAGTTTGACAGGTAAACTCTACATCAGGAGTGGAAATTAGAATGTTTTACTATAGTGATGGAGGTAAAAGACAGTGATTCAGTTCTTCACAATACATCAAGATACTGATGTAACTGAAGGAAAAACAGCATCTTAAACACAAAAAGCAGGAATTGTGGATGTCTTCATTGCATTGTGGCGTACAATAATGTGAAAATGTCTTGAGCCACACCCATTTCTTTATATCGTGCTAGGGAAATGTGAAATGAGTACAGTGATTTGTTGTGGAACATGCAAGGAAATACAGTGATTATGGGAAAAAAAACTGCTTTTACAATTCTAATCTGAACTGTTTTAGGAAAGCTTTAAATATTCTTCAGGAATAATTTTTAGGCTTCTTAAAGGACATTCAGAGCTAGCCTTTGGATGTTGGCTACCTTTTATTCTGCTCTCTGTAAAGATGATCCCACACCTACATTGTTTTTCTGTATGTTTTTACTGCATTCGCACCACTGGCTAAAATTCAGCCTCAAGAAAGTCCAGTATTTTCCAAATGGCTTTTGACACTCAATGTTGTACCTCTGTCTCTTAATTTCCTTCTTTAAAAAAAGTTCATCACCTCTTTCTCGTTGTTTCCCTTCCATAAGAGTGGCATCAGCCATTTATAATTTGGTTTTCCAAAAGTAATATAAATTAAATCTACAACACAGGAAGGAATACAGTTTATTGCTATCAATATTATGCCCCACCCCTACGGTGCGCATCATCCAGCTGTGTGACTTAAGGTCTCATATTAATTATAAGGACTTTAGTGGCCAAGGTGTGCAGCAAGAGTTGGATCCCAAAGCAAAAATGTGCTGCTGGCACTAATTCTCCCAGTCATGCTCTGGGGTTTTGATGCGATCTTTTCTTTATGAATATGAAACACATAAGTACAAAACTGAATTTAGTTAGACCCTACTTGAGACAAGACCTAAATAAAGCAGCACCAAATGCTTATTTTAACTTTAAGCATTGCACACTCCCATAAAATACTGCACTGGAGCAGCTGTCTGGTTTGTACAGCTGGTAAATTGCGTTGTATTAATAATATTTTATGTCCAGCAGCAAGAAAAGAGGCTTTGGTCTTGTATCATGTAAGTTTTCACTTTTGGCAAAACATTTGAAACTGAACATGAAGAAGGGAAGACTTTACATTATTTTTTTTAGAAGGATATGTAATTTCTAGGTCATTATATGATATGTAATAGAGACAGTTTAGGTCAGAGATGAGAACTATTTTTAGTACATGGGATAGGCCCACTTGACATTTTGAATCTCTCAAAACGTGTATACCTGGTACATATACACCCATTACTTTTTTGCATGCAGTGGATCTGCTGTCATTACATGCAATTCACATATCCCGTTAATAGAGGCAGAAAACCTTTACCTGTAGAGCTTTGCTAAACAGTATTTATCACTCAGTTTATTTTAACGTAAAAACGTTTACTTTTAAAAAGTAATGCTGGTTAGCATCACCAACACTTTCCATGTATTATTTTATTATAAAGACTGAGTAATTAACGACTTCAGCAGCATTTAAAATTTTTTTTGCAAAAACATCCAGTAAAGCAAATCGCTCCCCTTACGGTGTTCTGGGAATCCACGGCATCTCGGCCGTATGTTTGACACCCTTAGTTTAGCCCATATTGTGGGACCTGAATGGTATCGCCCAGTCAGTCTCTGCGTGGTTAAAATGGTGCACGGCGCGAAAATCAATGCATGAAACGCCAAAGTCCAGAAGATATGCAGGCCAATCACGGACGTCGTTTTAAGAACGAGTGAGACGTTAATGTCCAATGGAAAAAAAGTATAGGGTAAATGACACTTATACTGGCCAATCGTTTTCGGTTAAGGACCTATTGTGGGCGTGGTTAATCACTTCCAGGACGCTCGTGAACGTTGTTGTTTATCTACACGGGACAAGGCACGGCGTTTGAAGGTGGGTGTCCGAGTACGATCTTTTTCTTAGATTTAAACTTAATCCACCGTCACTGCAGGCTAACACCGGAGGTTGGTTAAACAGTTTACAGTCAAGTCACCCGTACAAATCACTCTACTTCCTTCATAGATTTCAACGTAATTAATGCCGATGATCAGTTGGGATTATAACTCTTCTAAAAGTAGGAGCAAAAAATGGTCATATTACATATGCCTCGTTGGCAATAATAATGTATTTGACAGCTGGGTTGCTGATACATAAAATATGTGATATCGATGGTTGAATCACACAAACTAGCGGTTAGCAGATTTTGTTTTCATATTGACCGGACGTGGCATTACAGGGATGCGATGTTAGAGGAGACATATCCATACACGTTTAATGAAAGTTATCTCCGCGCTGTTTCACGCTGTTTAGGTCACTACACATTGGGTGTTTGCAGGAATACAACGATACAGGTACAGGTAGCTAATAAATAAGTAACGATGAACGTTAATTTAACGCTACGGGGGGTGGGAGTGAATTAGCTATTCAGGCTAACATTAGCTGCACATGTTTATAAATAGACTACTCCATCTTTGTTTTAAAGGCCCGTTTAAACTAATCTTACTTTAACTTTATGTTAACATTACAATTTATGTATTATTTTACCCGTATTTATGTGCAGCATTCTTCCTGTCTTGCGCTTTGCCCGGAATGGATGCTACTCAGATGATCAGTGACTCAATCTTGGAGTCAGATGAGGAAGATAATGAAGAGGAGATTGAAAAGGGGCGACCATTAGCTAAACTGTGCATCTTGAAAAATAAACACATACCTGAGGCAGGTGAGTGGCTAACTGATGTTTGGGTTTTTTTGTTTACACATAGTCTGCACAGTCTTGGACTACTTGCATACAGAGGGGGGGAAATTATTTGATCCTTTGCTGAATTTGCAAGTTTGCTCAGTTACAAAGAAACAAACAGTCTCTAATTAGTATGCTAGTTTCATTTTAATAAAGAGGAACAGAATATAAATACATTACATAGTATTTGATCCCCAAGCAATATGTGACTTAGTACTTAGTGGTGAAAATCTTGTTGGCAAAGCATCAACATGGTCTAGTGCATTGACCCATTAATGTGGTGAAGTTTTCTGGTACCCTCATCATTTAAACAGCCCTAAAGCATAATGTTTCCACCTCCATGCTGACTGTGGGGATTGTGTTCTTTGGGTCATACTCTGCATTTCAGTTCCAAATTTGACTGCCAAAGAGCTGAAATTTGTTTTTATTCGACCACAGCACTTTCTAACACGCCCTCATGCAAATCAAAACTTTTATGTAATGTTTTTTTTCACTTGATTTTAGATAATGTTCTATCTCTCCATTAAAATGAAACTAGCACAAAAAATAGAGACCACTGGGACTAATGGCTAATATATAGAGTAAAGAAAAGACTCAAGTAACTTAAATTATTAAGAGCGGCAGAATTGCCCAAACATGGCCGGTTTGGAACTGTTGAAATGCTCACATATGTGTCGCGGTGTATTGTTATTTTTCAACTCTGTTTTGGCTTTTGTTTAGCCACCAGTTGTTTTGATTTTTTATAAACAAATAAAATATAATCGAGTGAAAAAATAAAACGCACTGGCAACCAATAGGGAAGCCAATTCGGGGGTATGTGGTTTCGATTGTATGTGTGAGTAAAAAGCCGAGCCACAGCATTTTAAACCAGCTGCAGAGACATACTGAAGCTCGAATAAAGACGCTGAGATAAATGATGAGATTAATGATGACTCTATCTTTCACACAGAGTTTCCCCTCTTTTTGGGTGATAATGTGCTTGGCCGTGACCCCAAGTCCTGCACTGTGCCCTTGCTGGCATCCTCAGTGTCCAAACAGCATGCTACTATCTGCCTTTCTGTATACCGGAGACATGCGCGTCACAGTGAAGTGGACATGGAAGCTCTGGTTTGGGACTTAGAGAGCATGAATGGGACCCGCAAGGGGCGCTTAAAGCTGACTCCCAATGTACGTTATGCCCTCAGTGAAGGTGACAGTTTGGTGTTGGCGGACATCCCGTGTCAGTTTGTCAGCTGTGGCGTAGACGCTTCTCAGGGGGACACAAACTCTCCTCTGAGACAAAATTCAGGGGTAAAGACAAAGTTGCCAGATGCCTCGGGAGAAAAGGGAGATGACACAAGCACAGACGGTAAGGAATGTGTCAATGAAGGGACAGAGACTCCTGTCAGAGCCAGCTGCCTGGCCTTTGAGCAAACTCCCCATCAACCACAGGGGACCTTGGTCCCAGAATCTGACTCGGACTCAGACAGCGAAACAGGAGTAAGAGGAGACAGAAGACAGAAGACTCTAGGTTTGTACATTATGTAAATATTTATAACTATTAAAGCTATGCTTTTTGGACCTGGTGGTTACAAGTTCACTTTTATTCTTTTATTCTCTTTGTAGTGTCTGATTCTGACTCCCATAAATCCAGCCCCATCAGCTCTTCATTCTTGAGTCCCCCAAACAAAGTCGTCCCTGAAAGGTATAACCTTAAAAAGAAGCTATTTATTGGTATTCTTTTTGTAACTGTGATTATACTACTGGCATGGCTAAAAATATATATGCTCGACTTATTCATTGTAAGACCTTTTAACTTGTTTTCCCTGTTCTACAGTGAGGATGAAAGCCCAATCACAGTCGCTTCCTCCTCTAGAAATAAACCAAACAGACATGGCAGCTTCACCACACAGGAGACAGATGTAGATGTGGGGCGACAGCAGTTAGAGAAAAGAAAGGAGGTTGCACTTGTGGAGGACAGTGAAGAGGAGGAAGAAAGAGCAGTGCAAGGGGGGACAAAGTCTATGAAAGGGGGTTGGCACATGCCAGTGGAAAAGGAAACCAATGCCAGTCTTACAGGAGGCAATGAATTGTCAACATCAGCAGTCTCTAAAGACGCAATCCCTGCATTTAACATGGACAGTGACACTGATGTGGAGGGAGAGGATGAAGAAGTGGCATCAGCGGGGCCTGTGACCTTGAATACAAACAAACAAGTTGATCAAGCTCCAAAGGCGGCCCAGCTTCACATGGACAGTGACACAGATATTGATGAGGATGAGGATGCTTCAGGTAAAGCTTCCAAAGCTCTGCTTTCCTCTGATGAGAATGCCAAAACTCTTCATGCTGTTTCAGTTATTCCGCCTAAAGACATAAACGGTGACACTGATGTGGACGATAATGCGGCCCTGTCAGACGCTGCCACAAAAGCAGGACCCACATTATGTCAGAGTGCACACGCCACTGACTCTGCTTTTTCAGTGCAGCCAAAAGATTTCCACCTCGACAATGACACTGATGTAGATGAGATGGAAGAGGAAGAAGCAAAAAATAAAACAGATAAAACACCCAACAAATCAGACAGAAAGCTTACAGCTCCTAAATCTGCTCCTGACAACCTGCAGTTAGAAAGTGACACGGCTTTCCCTTCCCCTGCCCTCAATAAACCCTCAGTGGTTGCTGCTGTTGCAGATTCACGCCCCACTGCAGATACAGAAGCTGATTTGGAGATTCTCTCTGACAGCGACACAGATGTGGAAGATGCATCTCTTCTGGTTATACCTGTTAGTGTCACAACCTTGTCAGCCTCTCTGAGCCCAACTTTAAAAGCTTCTCGGACAGATTCTGATGCAGATACAGATGTGGATGAATCTAGCGCGCCCCCTGCTGGCGATGAGGCTAAATCAGCTGACGTTAGAGTCGATGGTGATACAGAAGATAAGAAGTCAGATACTGGAGAAGAAGGTGAGGACCAGGTGCCCGGGCTGCACGGGGAAAATACACCTGGGTTGCTGGCTCCCCTTCTGCAGAACTGCTCCACTCCTGTGCAGATGTTAGGTAATCAATCAATCTTTAGAATTTATTTAGGCTTCAAATATCTTCTATTCTAGTTTATTGAATTACCTTTCTAAATACTTTATTAATTCAGCAACTAATTATATATGACATATATCAGTGGCAGAGATGTGGATGAGGCATAAAGCCTTTTTGTGCACTTTACAGATAAAATTAGCCTGTGATATTACAGTGGTATCTTTACAGGATATCACATTGTATTTTTTGCAATTATTGCATTAAAGGTCGATCTAAAATAATTATAATAAAATAAAATGGTATAAAACGTATGAAGTGCATTGTTGGTGACACAGACACAGCGTCTACAGGAGAGGGGTTTGAATTGAAGATATCGATCTGTTTTAAAGTGAGTGGACTTCAGATTCTGAGTTAACTTCTTTGATCCAATTGTGTAAAGTGTTTGTTTTGTTATGATGAGAAAGCATCATGTTTAAATTGACTTTTACTTTGGATTTCAGAAGAAGAAGTGAAAGACATGGAAACTCAGGCCTTCGTCAGTCCCTCTTCAGGTTCATTAAGGCGTGAGTAAATTACCTTTAATAATGTCAAATGAGTCTGTTTCAAAAATAGTAGAGATATCTTGGGAGAATATTTATCTATTTATTTTTTCTCTTGGTCTACCAGGAGCGGCAGTGCCTGCTGTAAGATCTGTAGTTTTGTCTCCCTGCTCAGACAGCCAGGAGGATGAGGATCTTGCTGTGGCTGAGACGCAGTCCTTTACATTTCAGAGCCACAACCGTGAGAGCAGTGAGGAACCAACCCAAGCTTTTATACTTGAGTCTTCTTGTACCAAAGAAGACTCTTTTCAGCTTGGACTGTCTGACAGCAGCCACCTGCAGTGTCCAGACCAAGCTTTAGCTATGGAGAACACCCAAGCTTTTGTTTCTGTTAAACAGGGTGTGAACCTGGAAGATACCCAAGCACATGCGGCCATTTCAGTTGCAGACAAATCCTCTGTAGAAAATGATGCGAACCCGAAGGCCACACAGGATTATGTAGAAGATGAAGAGTCTGAGAGATGTCAAGCAGATTTGGCCTTAGAAGCGACGCAGGCGTATATTGCAGGGCCGTATAGTCACGTTGAAGATGATACAGATGATGATACTTGTGAGACTCAGCCTTCAGACTTTACCGCTTCTTCTACTCTTGCCGTGGCAGAAACCCAACCAATGTTACCATTTGCAGGAGAGGAGGATCTGGCAACTGAAAATCTAGTTTGCTCTGTTCAACAAATTCAGCTGAGATCCTACAAGGAGGATGGTGCAAAGGCAGCTGAGGCCCAGGAGAAGGGCCTCAGCGACGCTCAGTCTGTAACTGAAACTCAGCCCATGTGTACGAGTGACAGTGAAGAAAGTGATGATGAAGGCTCATTTCCAGCTCAGCGAGACAGAAGAGCAAAACCACTGCCACTTCAAGAAGCACAAACACGAGATCTAACTTGTTCAGAGTTGTCGTTTTCTGAAACCCAGCCCATGCATGGTGGAATTAATGAAACCCAACCCATGGCTATGTGTGAAGATGATGATGAAGACTCGATCCCAGGCCCACGAAAAAGGAAAGCAAAGCAGCTTCATCTCGAAGAAGAGGAGACGCAACCTCTCACAAACTCTGACCTCTCCATTGCTGAAACCCAGCCCATCACTACATGTGACGATGATGATGAAGACTCAATTTCAGGTCCACAAAAAAAGAAAGTAAAACAGCTGCAACCTGAAGAAGAGACGCTACCCCTTGCTAGTTCTGAAGGCTCTGCTCTGAAAACTCAGCCCTTGAGTACAAGTGAAAGCCAGCAAAGAGATGAAGAGAGTGTGATTGCATGCAATCGGAAAAGAAAAGCAAAGCCGCTTCAGCTTGAAGAAAAGCAGACCCAGCCCCTCACTAGTGCTGATGTTGAAACCCCGGCAGTAGTGAAAGGTAAATGTGATGATAAGGACTCAATTCCAAGTTCACGGAAAAGAAGAGCAAAGCAGATGAAGCTTGAAGAAGAGGAGACGCAGCCAGTCGATAATTCTGACATTACGCCTGTTGAAACTCAAACCTTGAAAACAAAAACTGAACTGTCGTCTTCAGAAGAATCTGAAGCTGGCATTAGTGGAGCTTGTGTTCCAAATGTAAGAGTGACAAGAGCAAAACTGAGAGAAGAGGAAGATCAGGCAGAGAGTCCTGGACCATCCAAGAGGCAGACTAGAAGAAATGGAAAACCTTTGTGTGACGGTGACAACAATAAGGAAATGGTAAAACGGGCTAGAGGGAAACAAATAAGGAAGCAACAGAAACATGATGGGGAGGAAGAGGAGGAAATACTTGTAAGAGAAAGAAACAAGCAGGCTGTGAATAAGAGCCTGATAAAGGAACAAGAAGATGGGAAATCTAGAGAGGAGGAAGATGCTGCAGATCTCAGACGAGAACGAGAAAAATATGACAAAGAAAAGAGGACGACTGATGAAAGACAAAAGGATCAGGATGAGATAGAAAGGCAGCTCAAGGAAGAGAAGTTAGAGACAGAAAAAAGAGTAAATGAAGAACAGGAAAGATTGCAGGCTGAAAATGCAGAGAGGGTAATCACGGAGAAGGAAGAACAAGAGAAAATAGTCTCTGAAAGAATAGAAAGAGAAGAGAGGGAGAGGTTAGAGAGAGAAGAAAATGAGAGATTAGAAAGGGAACAAGAAATAGAAACGGCAAAGAGGGAACAAGAAGAGAGGCTTGAGAGGGAACAAGAACTGCAAGCGAGACTCGAGAGAGAAGGAAAGGAAAGGGAGGAGAGAGAGAAAGTGGAGAAAGAGAAAGAAGGCCAAGAAAAACAGTTGAAAGAACTAGAAGGAAAAAAAGAAGAACAAGACAAATCCAAAACGCCTTCAAGAGGCCGAAGAGCAGCCAGAAGAACTACTGCAGAGCAGAGCAGAGCAGTAGAGCCAGAACAAGACTCAACCGTATCAACCAATGACGATTTCCCAGCAAGGAGAACCAGATCACGCTCAAACTCCTCCAACTCGGTCAGCTCAGAGAGGTCTGCTTCAAGTGTCCATGCCCAGGAGAGCAAGGGCAGAGGGAGAGGGAGAGGGCGAGGGACGAGAAGGACCAGTGAGACACCTCAGACACCCATCGGCAGAAGCAGCCATCGAAGGACCACTGTGGCTGCAGGAGCCGTAGAGCACGAACCTGACCCGTCCAACTCACTAACCCCTGAGATTTCAAGCTGCAGCACAAGCTCTCATAACAGAGGAAGAGGAGGCAGGCAGCGAGGAAAAGCGAGGAAAACAGAACATGGCCCAGACTCTATCCCTTCTGTTAGTCAAAGTGATCAGAATTCAACCCCCACATCGACAGCCAGAGGCAGGAAGGGCAAGAAGGCAGAGGAATCCTCCAATGAGCCTCTCCATAAAAATGGTAAAGAGGACTGTCAGCCGGCTACGGCCACTAGAGGGCGACGACAAGCCAGTGCAGCTTCAGATGAGGAAGACCAATCGAAGCAAGAGGAAGCATGCACCAGCAAGGAATCACTACCTAAAAGGAATGTCAGGGGCAGAGGTCAGAGAGCAGTAAAGAGTGAAACTGTGGAGAAACCAGCTGCTCCTGCGATTAGCGATGATGATGAGGCTAAAGAAAAAATAAAAGCAACGAGAGACTTGGAGGGAAATACAGGAGCAGATCTCAGCTGCAGCAAAGGGAAAGAAAACAAAACGGCACAAGCAGACAAGGAAGAAAGAAAAGGGGAAACAAAGAATGAGATTCCTGTTAGTTTACAAGGGAAAAAAAGAGGTAGAGCATCTACCGCTCAGGCACAGAAGAGCACAAAAGAGTCTCTTTCTGAGGTGGAGAAGGAGGAGAGCGAAAAGACGGAGGGTGAGACTCTGGAGAAAAAAGTCAGAGGTCGACAATCAGCGGTCTCGAGAAAGAAGAAAGAGGAGCTGGAAGAGAGTGCGACATCTTTAAGCGCGAAGAATCAAGATAGAAATGTGGAGGCATCAGAGGTGAATACTGCTTCACTTTTAAATATATGCGGCCAAATGGACACCATTAAGATGCTGTTTTGATTGAAACAAAAATGCATTAATATTGAAGGGTAAATCAGATGAAATGGAAAGCTGAGTAGTAAATAATTAGTGTCGAGAAGTTCTGTTGTGAAGGAAGGCTTTTACCTTGGCTCAAGGCCATGGTGCATTTTCCTCTCTGAGTCAGCCTTTTCAATATTGATGTACTACCATCAACATGAGTTACTCTCTCTGTTTCCTCCACTTTCTCTAGAGCAGTCCAACCTGCTCTGCATCACTGCTAATGAATTAAGTGGTTTAGTGGTCATCCAGTCACTTCCTCCACTTACATTTTATGGTGTTTGCTTTCTTTACTTCTCCTGTTGTACCATCTTCTTTGCATGTTCTATACTTTGCCCTTCTCGGTCTTCAACCTGTTTTGTTTTCCCTCTCTTTTTCCTGCCCTCTCCCCTATTACAGCCCCACACTCCAACCAGAAATGCATCCCGGAAGCGGCAAGCTCCTGCAAATTTCTCTCCTCGCTCCTCCTCTGCATCCCCAGCAGCAAGTGGTCGACTACGAGATGCTGGCCAGTCTTACAAGGTCTCCGTGGTTGTGTTTGCAAAACACGCATTTTGTGTTTAAGAAAGAAAAGCTATGTTATGAATATACAATTTTTTATTTATATGGTGGCAGCTAGGCTGATCAAACCTAGCCTAAGACATTTCAATCAGTTGCAAACTCTATATTTGTATACTTGACATCATACTAAGTAATCTCAATCTCTAAGCCAGTTAACCCCCATGTGGTGTTAGCATTACAGGCTCTTCCAGTTGTGTGTGTGTGTGTATCTTTTTGTTGTTGTTGTTTTTGTTTTGGTTTGGGTTTGTTTTTTTTGCCACTTTCCCAATTTTTCCTGAAACATGCCCCTGGAACTATATTTAAAATTGAGTGTGTATGTATGTTTACAACTACAGTTAACTATAGTGTTTAAATCTTTTGGCGACTCACCAGGATTTAGTCTTATAAACATTTTATTCAGTGTCCTAATAGAATTGTAAAATTCATTTGAAGCTTTCAGAAGTCACTGCTCCTTGGACATTTGGATATATAATAATAAACTAAACACATTTAACATAAACAGCAGTATTTACTCTTCCAAATCATTGAAAGTAACAATATTTCACAAAGCATCACATCCACACTTAGAGCTGTGTAATCAATCTGCACAGGTTTAGTTATTTTTGGTTTGCTCGTCTAGAGAGCAGGTGTTTTGAGATTATAAAGTCATTGTTCTGCTAACCTCCTGCAGCTTGTTCTGAAATTTGAATCGAATCTCGGGCGTGACTGTAAAATGCATGACAGAGCTTTTCTTTGTCAAAAATACCAAATTCTACGCCTCCACTTTGCCTGCATGGCAGATTAAGTTGACTTGAGGCTTTTGCTTTCTCAGGTTCTGTTCACGGGGGTGATGGATGAAGCAGGGGAGAAAGTGTTGGCGCACTTAGGTGGCAGCATGGCTAAAGGTGTGGGAGACATGAACTGCCTTGTGACTGACAAAGTGCGCAGGACTGTCAAGTTCCTTTGTGCTCTGGCCAAAGGCGTTCCGATCGTCACTACAGACTGGCTGGAAAAGGTACGTTTGCAAAGCTGCAGATAGAAGAGTTCTCTCTTCATTTATTGCATATGTATAATATAATAACAGTCACCCTTTTCCCCTGTTTTAGAGTGGCAAAGCTGGGAGCTTCCTGTCTCCCTCCTCGTTTATTGTTAAAGATCCTGAGCAGGAGAAGAAGTTTAATTTCTCCTTGCATGAGTCTCTAAGGATTGCCAGCAGCCAGCCTCTCTTAAAGGTACTCACTCATTTTTCCTTAGACTGAGAGGTTGACAGTGTGCCATTAACAGTATTTCCACTAGCAGACGGCACGTGGGTGGTGTATGATGTTTTCGTGATGGGAACCCATAAACATTTGATTCATCCTCAGTCTAAATCTGGTTTAATACTTCCCTCCGAGCATTGTTTGGAGCCAAGCCTCTTTATTGTTAGCAATGTTGAAACCTCAAAAAGAGCAGATTTTGGATTGTTTATCATCATCCTGTGGCTTAGGGGAAAGTAATTTGATATTTGCAGTAAATATACTGATTATGTTGCATGTATTATATCTCTAGGCTTGCACTATTTCATCAAAGCTTGTAAAGGCATACCTTTTTACAACATAATACCAGCTAAAATTAGACATATAATATCAAATTTCAATCCCAGGAGGCTTTTACTAAATTTCTTTAAGAGATTAAATAAAAATAGATCCACTCATCCATCTATTTTCTTCTGTTTATCGGATTCAGGGTTGCGGTGAGCTTGGAGCCTATCCCAGCTGTCCTGGGACAAAAAGCAAATAGATTATTGGATATATTCCAAATAAAAATAGAGTGAAATGCTTTGCCTTCTTTCTGATTCTCAGGGATACGAGGTCCACGTTACTAAGTCGGTTAAGCCAGAGCCAGTTCATATGAAGGACATCATTTCCTCCAGTGGAGCGACCTTTCTACCAAAGATGCCCTCTTCTAATAAGGTGCCAGTTAAGCTGACAGCCCTTCTCCGGCCACATGTTACATCATATAAGTCTTTGCTTATGATATTTATTACCTAAATTGTAATTCCTCTTCTATTTTCTGTCACGCCCGCCTCCCTTTCTGTGTCTTAGGCTTACACTGTTGTGATTTCCTGCGAGGAGGACTGGCCTCTGTGTCGCCCGGCTCTGTCTGCATCTCTCCCCGTCGTCACCGCTGAGTTCATCCTCACAGGGATCCTGCAGCAGAAACTCGATTTTCAGTCCCACACACTCTCGCCTTCCACAGCAAATCTGCAACCTGCAGGGGGCAGAGGAAGGGGCAAGAGGAAGACTTAGTACTGCCAGAGTAAAAGCCTGCATGGTACAGTGACTGTCTGTGAATGATATCTTTAGCTGTGGGGTTTGTCCGTCATTTCTGGATACACTTTTAAAACCTTGGACCAATAAAACACCTCTTAGCTGTTGGACTGTGAAAGACTGTATTGAATGTATTGTCCATTATCCACTGATGTAAATGCGTCATTTACAGACGCCATCAGTGCTAGAAGAATGTGCATTATTTTACCGTCCGTCATCAAATATTTAAAAGCTAATTTTACAACTTTCCAAGAGATTGAACTGAAAAACAAACAGAAAAGGGAGCTAACTAAAGACATTTTGGAGGAATGGTGAAAACTTTCTTTCTTACCTTGATTTACTCTTTGTGAAGTGTTTTTCTTTTGCCTTGTACACAAAAACATTGAATCTATTAAAGCTACCTCCACTCTGCTTCAAACCCCTCTTTTTTTTATGTAGAAACAAGCAGAGCAGGAAATTAACACTGCTGGTACCCTTCATGTGTGCTAACTGCTTCAGCTCAATCGTGGTGGATGAGAGAATAGATGTTGCGATATTGTCTGGAATCCAACAGCCTCGCAGTCAGTAGAGGAAAAAAGCTCGTTTCCGGCCTTGATAAGAAGTTCATTGTGCCTTTTTAAATGGAGATAGTCATGACGCTACCCATGTGTCTTTCTATTTTTTTCTGTACATTAACAACCACCATCTACTCCATTAAGGCTTTATCCCATCCTGTTCCTCCAGAGAGAACAAGACAGACTGCAGATGCTCCTTCTGCATCAACGCCTTTATTGTGTTTGTTCTCGCCATCGATGTTTCCGCTTTATATGTGCATGCAGTTTTTTTGTGTACAGAATGCACAAAGCTCAATTACTGACCCACTGTCACTGTTGTGTAACTGGTGTTTTAAAGATGGACTCAGTAGCTTGTCATTTTTAAAACTGTTGACCTGCTAATGCCTTAAGTTGAATTATGTCATTGTATCAAATGAGATGTCTCCATTAGCAATGAAAAACATTAAATATTTTCCATCTGTAAGCACACTGAGTTGAGTTTAAATTTTCACAGACTGAAGTTTCTAAATCCAGAAATTGACTTTCAAGCCAACCCTTTTTGTTTTTCCAATAGATTTCCAATTTGATTGTAATTTTAGAATGTACTGAATAGGTAAGTTTTATTTCAAAACATGCGAACCGTTTTGAGTTTTTAAGGAAGAGGTTGGCAAAAAAGGTGGGATAGTCAGGGAGATGAAGAAAAAAGTATTGGGAGGATAGGTGTACAGTAAAGTGGCAAAGGATGGAACCTCACAAATGAAGAGGGTGTGTGTGTGTGTCGGGGGGTAGATTAATTGGGAAGTGCAGAGGATTCGTAAGGGGGACCAGAGGGCAGTTGTAAAGAGTGGAAAGCTGGTTGGTCCATCTGTGGAGATGTTCAGAAGCAAGGGCAATCGACTTTTTGAAGTGGATAAAGGATTTTAAAGATGGAGGTACCAGGTAGGCAAAAAAGATAAGAGGAAGACAACAGAGAAGATGCGTGGATGTAAGAACATGCCGAGGTTTGGTGTGGAAGAAGAGAATGCCTGGGGTAGGGTGAGATGGATGATCCATTGTGGTGACCCCGGATGGCATAAGTGGCTCTCCTTTTTCTGGCATCTTCTTGGAAAAAAGCAAAAAAAAAAAAAAAAAAAAAAAAAAGT
>VUQR01005127.1:0-11847 GCA_015108515.1 Hemichromis elongatus
TGACATGCATTCATCTTACGTAATAATAACTGATTTGTTGATGCACGAGAAGATAATATAAATATATATATATATATATATAATATAATATATATATATATATATATATATATATATATATATATATATATATATATATATATATATATATATATATATATATATATATATATATATATGTATGTGTATATATATATATATATATATATATATATATATATGTATATGTATGTGTATATATATATATATATGTTTACAAGTCCAGATTTAGTGTACATAGACGTTGCATTAGGCCATCTGGGGGCTGTACCTTGATTTGGATTTAAATTTGTGGTTTGTTGAAGCTTCTTTTATTCACTTGAGTCTAAGTGCATTATCACCGGTTTCCCAGTTTTGATCGCTGTCTCTAGAGCACTAAAAATGAATTAGGTGATTTATAGATAGAGACCTATCTATTGTACCTGAGTGATGAAGCTCATTCTGAATATTGTATTGGGGGAGCTTTAATGGGGATAATAGAATATACATGAACTGTTAATGTGGAGACACAGCGATACGCATTTACAGTGGCAATCATTTAAACCGAAAGCAGCAAGAATCCTGGTACATTAAATGATTCCTTCATTGCGATGCACCCAAAACAATTTCTCGCCTGAGTAGGCATACTTGCTTGTTCCGCAGTCTGATTAAGCTGACTCTCGGTCACGGAAGAGACAAGGGAGGGTCTCTGTGTGATCTGAATGCTCTCACCCCCTACTTTTAGACCATCCATTCCCTCTCGATTTAATAACAGTCATCTGTAAAGATAATTGTGAGATTGATCTCGACATGCATGGGGTAAATGAGATCCATTTGTTAGATTAGTGTTTGTTCTGTAAAATGGCTTCTTGAAGATGCAGGGAAAAACTCGCCACTGCTGTCAGCAGTTTCAAAGTTTGAATAAGAAAACTGTGTAAACAGAACAACTCAAATAGGTATAGGTATATTCCAGATTCATTGTTTACATAGGATTTACACAGGTTTTTGGAAAATAGATGCACATACTCACTTACACACAGATACACACATGATACCAGGATATGACCTAAAACTGACTAAGCAGAGGGGATGCAGACATTGTTTCTAGTACCTTCACTCAAAATTGCAGTTGAATCTTAAATTTCTCTTTATATTTGTGCATAAAGCTTAAATGAATGCCAATCATATTCAGTTAGTCCTAATAATAGTCTGATGAGCCAATTCTGGAAAAGACAAAGAACACAATTAAAGACAAGAGTGACCTCTTTATATGATGAGATCATTGGAAAAACACTGTTTCTCACAGGCATTAGACAGGCATGAAATATCAGTCGTCTGTTGGCACCACAGCGTATTTCTCTGCTCATATTAAAGACCCACTTAGAAAGGCTTAAACTTGAAAAAGTGTGTTACTCTATTTGGTGGACACTTTAACATAATGTACTGTTTTGGATTTGATATAAAGTCTATTAAAGGAAAAGTTCCACAGCACTGCTTAATTGGGCAAGTTGTGAACATTTTTTAGGGCTCTGTGCTGTCCTGTGAAAAACTAACTCTACCCATGGTTCAGTGGCTTGTAGAACAAGCTTTAGCGGCAATAACCTGAAGCGATCTTTTTCTGTATGACCTCATCAGTCTCCCACTTCGTTGTGGAGGGATTCTCTCCCACTATTCTTTACAACGTCACTTAAATTCATTGAGATTTGCGGACATTTGTTTATGCACAGCTCTAAGGTCTTACTGTTGCTTATCAATCTTGTTGATTAAATGAAGTTTAATTGGGTTGAGGTCTGGACTTTCACTGAGCCAATGCTACTATTCTCTTCTTTTTCAGCCATTTCTGTTGTAGATGTTTTGTCATATTTGGGGTCATCGTACTGTCACATGACTTTTGCTATTCGATAGATGGCATCACATATGACTCTGGAACATTTTGATTGACTCAGTGACCCCAAGGTGCCCAGGTCCTGTGACTGTACTTGACAGTTGGTATGAAGTGTTTGTGCAGTGGATTATAGACAAACATCCCCATTTTGCTCTGATATGGAAAAGGACATTATACCGGAAGTCTTGTGGTTTGTTCAGATGCAATTTTAGAAACCTAAGTTGTTTTGCCATGTTCTTTTTAGAGAAAAGAGGATTGCTCATTTTTTCTAACTTTACTGTCATGAATGTTAATAGTTAACATGCTAACTGAAGCTTGTTGAGTTTGGGATGTAACTCATTGATTGTAGCAGAGGAGTCAAGCACCCAGCTACTACGTATCCTCCTTATTTCTATGGAAGCAGTAGGGGTAGCTTTTCACTCCACAGAGTTCTATGAAAACATTTTTCACGTGACTGTAGATACACTGCAAAAACTCAAAATCTTACCAAGTATATTTGTCTTATTTCTAGTCGAAATGATCTCATTACACTTAAAATAAGACCCAATCAGCTAAAGGGCAATATTTCAATAAGTTAAATGAACTTGGTTCAAGACAGTTAATCTTGAAACTAGAGGAAAAACTAGAGATTTTTCACTTGTTTCAAGCTAAAATATCTTGTAAAAGATCTCTGAATCAAAAAAGCAAAACATTTGAATCCCATGTTACTTTATCAATAAAACATAAAATGTCATGTAAAACATTGTACAGTTTGAGCCTACATAATCTTGAAGTTTGTCCAGAAAAAGCACAAAGGAGTGCTGTACGTACCTTTCTGTAAATCACAATGCTGAAGCCTTAAGCTATGTTTAGTAATATTTATTTCGTGTCTGGATTGAAGCAACTTTCTGTTTTTTTTGAAGGACTAGCATTTGGGATATTTGATATTTCTGTATCCAAAATCTCCTGGAATTTCAAACAAATGGTCTCAAATGCCTTTAGATCATGAATAAGCTCATCCTGTGTGTTTTTGGGCTGGTCCATCATCATCCACAGCCCATGTGGGAACATCTTGCATAGCGCTCCAGACAGCGGGCGATCGATGGTCATCATGTTCAAATAATAACACCAACAGCTGTAACCTTCTCACCAAGTTTGTTGCTGATGATCTTGAAGCCTTGTGCAGGTCTACAGTATACTTGTCTAAGTAGATTTAGGGTCATTGTTAAAATGAAGTATCTGTATCTTTGTCTGTGAAGGTTCTCAGTCATCCAGGTCATTGTAGTCTAAGGAGCTGTAAGGAAAAGGTGTCTGGACTTCTTTAGGTTGCTTGAAGACGTTTCACCTCTCATCCGAGAAGCTTCTTCAGTTCTAGGGTCAAATGGTGGAGAGTCCCATATTTAAGCCTTGTGGGAGTGTCCCTCGTAGAGGGACAATGGGCCCCCTACTGATCCTCTACCTAATCACACGAGGTGTGAAAACGGGTGTGGGTCTCAATCAGCCATGGTTTCGGGTGAACTCATTGTGAAACCTGGCCTCACCCTATCATGTGAATTCCAGAGGTCAGATGGCCCAGGATGTGAACTGAAGAAGCTTCTCGGATGAGAGGTGAAACGTCTTCAAGCAACCTAAAGAAGTCCAGACGCCTTTTCCTTACAGCTCCTTAGACTATCTGTATCTTTGATTTTATTTCACATAAATTTACAAATTTATAAATATATTTATCCTATTCACCTCTGTCCCAGTCTATGGCTGAGAGAGTTGTGCCACATGTGTGAATTCTGCATGGCAACAAATTTACTATTTGTCACAGCTGATTGCTGTATCACCAACAGACTGGAAAAAACACAAGGCAATCTGAATTGATCTTATTGCCATTTTATCATTGTTTTGATGCACCAAATTCTGTTTCCAAAATCTCCTGGAATTTCAAACAATGTCTGTGAAGTAAAGGTAAGAACTTTACTTTTTGAGGTTGTTGTGATTCTGGGCACATAATGCCAGAATTCTGTCAATTTGCAGACAGGGATAACAGACATAATGGGAAAGTTCTTACATTCCTATTGCATAGTCTGCTTGAAAGACTCATATGTAATTGGTGCCTTCGTAGTACAGGTAGCACAGAGTCACATCGAGAGGTCACGCGGAGGTCTTCTTAGAGCCTTGTGTTCACTCTTTGATGATTAAATTAGAACACTGGTGTTTCACTTCCAGGGCAGACTTTCCATGATGAACCACTCAATTTGTTAACAGTACAATAATGTGAAGACACATTACAAAAGTAGTATGTTATTTGAGTCAGATGCCACACAAGGCTCGCTAATTATAGAGATATTTTGATAAGGCTAAATGTGTTCTTAATGACAGCAACAGACATTAAAATGCCATGTTTACTTTCTACCACAAATACACTCGGCTGCTGTCCAATAAAAGGCTGCAGCTACAACTATCTAACAACTCCCACATGTACACATACTCCCTGCCTTACTCTCTCTTTCTCTCCATTTTGCACACAAACACACAGAGCAGCACACAAGCTCCAAATGCTTTCTATATTTGTGATCATAATTATTTGATGACAGGGCTTCTGGTTTCGCAACCACCCTTTTGTACACTCGATCTATCTGTGAATAATTTAGCACTGAGAGCTAGAAAGGTGGGTCCCTTAAAACAGCAGGTACAGGCAAACTCTGGAGGCAGGACACACAGAGAGAGCATTGCCATCCTATCTTTGTCATCCGCCCACTCTTTACTCGCAGCTCTTTAGTGCAGCTGCTGTGCTTCCATCGAGCTGTATATCAATCCAAGTTTTTTAATTTATCTATTCTTACAAACAGCCTTTCAGCACTGCAGGCTCTACAGTGTCCAGAAGAAGAAGGTAAGGAGCTCGTTGGATGGAGTGACCCCCTTTCTGCGTTCACTCTTCACCAGCCATCATGGAGGAACTCCAGAGAAAACTGAATCAGCACTACGAAGGCACCAAGCCAAGAAAGGTGCGTTGTTGTGACACCGCTTTATTATGAAATGATAGGTTTCACTGTTATAAAAGTTTCAGAGGAAAAGACGTGTTGAGGTCGTCTCAATTATTAAGCCTTCTCTCTCTCTTTAATCTAAACAATTGTGCAACTATTAGCAGATGATTTTAAGCACATAGTTAAAGAGTTCGCTGTTTGCAGCTTCTGTTGTGAAGCTGCAAATAGAGAAAGACACAGGACTGTTGTTTCGTGTATTAACATGCTGCAAATATTTGCATTCATGTCTTTTGTCTGATCAAATCCCATATTTTTTTCTAGTTATGACCTACCTATATTCTAAGACAGTGAGCTGTGTAAATAAGGCATTAATTTATAGTTCAGGTTTCAATTCTGGTATATTTATATAGCCCCATTCGCATCAACAGTCACTTTAAGGGTACTTTAAGGTAAAAAAAAAAAAAAACTACAGATACTTGTTAATAACTCATTAGTTACTAATAAAAGTTTTTGAAGTGACAAGCAACAACAAGCAGTGGAATCAAAGATGTCACCTTCCGCAAACTGCAGGTGAGGTTCAAGCTGGCATCGTCCTACAGTGGCCGAGTGCTGAAGCATGTGTACGAGGATGGTCAAGAGCTGGACAGCCCGGAGGAGAAATACCCTCACAGCTTTATCCACCGCAAAATCCCTCCCAGCCACCTCGAGATGGAGCAGCTCTGCGGGTTCGAGGACACTCATGGAGACCAAGAGAGTGGGTTTTCACTTTATATGCATGGTTGTCCTTCGCATTGTTTTTTGGGGGCAGTACTGCATGTAAACTGGGAGCAGGCAAGGCAAGCAAGGTGTAGTAGCTTGCATAAAGTGATCTTTTTTATATGATTAAAGTAAAAACATGCACATTTAATCCTTTAGCCGGGTGTAACTAAGTCTTATCTGTACAGTATGTTTGCTTTTGTACAGTATGCACAGTGAAATGTCCAGTGTGCTTTTAAACGTTAAAGGGAAAGTATTCAGCAAACAATCCATGTCTCCAGTTTTTTGGATTTAAAAAGCAGCATGTACCAGATAAAATAGAAGAGTGGAGCACAAACCATGAGCTTGTAAATTACTTTAAGTGACGTGTTTAAATATTTGGCCATTTTAACATGTTTGTAGACAATTTTTAATTATTTTAAATTTGAATTGATTGAATTCAAAGTCCGTCTTAATGTTGGTGATTCGGGTAGTAAGTTATTTGACTGTCTAATCAATGTATTTAAAGATACTGTGTGCAAAATTTCACCACTAGATGTCAGTCAGCTGAATTCTCTTTTCTTACCCCTCCCACTTCAAGTGCCTAATTCTATCTATAGCAGCTGCTGTGGAACAGAAATCTCTGACTGCTGTTCATCTGTGATGATCCTAGGGGGGGCAGTGTTATCTCACCTGTAAATATGCCTGGTGTTCCCTTTTATTTGCACTGTACGAGATTGTGAAACTTTATAAAAGGTGTCCAGTAGAAGATGATGAGTCACTGAAGCGCATTTCTGTCTGATGACAGTAATACTGAAGTGAGCTGTTGAGAATATCCTGAACTTTTATGTTGTTAAGAACCGCTGGTTTTGCTGCTATTAGCTGGCATTAGTGAAACTCTCTTTTTCTAGGTGGTGACTCAACAAAAAAACTCTCATATGATGTGAGAATGTAATCAAACTATTTATCAGAGGAAAAGTGGGATTTTTTTAGGGCGCTCGAGTTTAAAATTAGCTGGTATAATATGAGTTTATGACCAGTTAATGTTGTTGATTAGTCAGCTCATCAATCATTTCTGGCTGAATTTCTTCATTGTGGTCTCAGATGTCTTTAGATCATGAATAAGGTCCATCATCATCCTTAGCCCATGTGGGAAGATCTTGCATAGTGCTCCAGACAGTGGGCAATTGTTGGCCATTATGTCCAAATAATAACACCAACAGCTGTAACCTTCTCATCTAGTTTCTTGCTGATGATCTTGAAACCTTGTGCAGGTCTACAGTATACTTATCTAAGTAGATTTAGGGTCATTGTTAAAATGAAGTATCTGTATCTTTGATTTTATTTTACATGAATTTACAAATTCCAAATTTATAAATGCATTTGTCCTTTTCACCTCTGAGTTCTGCAAGGTCTGGTTGCCATCTACTTCAGAAAGCAACAGATTTGCAACAGACGGCAACAAATGTACCTATTGTCACAGCTGATTGCTGTATTATCACAAATAGATTGGAAAAAACACAAGGCAATCTGACTCCATCTTTTTTCCATTTTATCACTGTTGATGCACCAAGGTTGGTTTGAAGAGAGCAGCTGACTACAAGTGGCCTCAAGCCTGGTCTCCCTCTTCAAAGCAACCATTTCAAAGGCAGAGCAATTGCAAGTTGATTGGACACGGTTACAATATTTTAAGTGTTACACAACTTATCCACAGCCATTGAGAAGAAAAACAGCTCTAAGGAAATTGACTCTACCACTTTGGATGTCTGTTGCTGGTCCAAACTCCCACCACCTGCTTTGGATACCTGTGTTTATGGTTTCAGTAGTTGGTTCTGAGTGATCACTGCACATCGATGTGTTAGAAATAGAGCACATGCTGTTGCTGCAGATGAAAACTGCACTTGAGTCTAAAAAATTGCATACAAGTTCTCACTCTAGCCTGACAACATGTTTTATTCTGTACCCAGGTGTCTATCCTCCAACAGGGCTCATAGCCCAGAGAATAAATGTATATAGAGGAATGGGAAGCTACAAACCTGCAGTTGGCCAGTCTGAGGAAGGAGAGGGAGACAGCAAGGTAAAAATCCAGAATTTGATATTATATTTTTGGTGAGTTATTGTATGTTATTCACTAGCCCTGCCAATTTTGTCTGTTTTACTCAAAATTTTAAACGAATTGTTTTCAGACTTCATAAACGTAAAGAACTCTTGTGTTTGTGGAAGAATTTTGAGGTTAAGAATGTTTTACTTTTTACTTTTAAATACAAGTAAAAAATGTTCTTTTGACCCACTGACTTGTTGCATCCTACAACATATGGTAAACTGCAAAGATGACCAGTTATTCATCA
Organism: Hemichromis elongatus; assembly: GCA_015108515.1. Taxonomy (NCBI): domain Eukaryota; kingdom Metazoa; phylum Chordata; class Actinopteri; order Cichliformes; family Cichlidae; genus Hemichromis; species Hemichromis elongatus. The sequence continues at coordinate 7,938 of VUQR01005127.1, forward strand.
GTATCACAAGAACAGAGAAAAGGCTTTGACCTAATCTACACATGTGTAAAAAACATTTAAAAATGTTGCTTGTTCCTGCAATAATCTACATAAGTACCTGAAATTTCGCTCTAAGTCATTTTAAAGGGTTGGAGAAAACACATTAGTCAGTGTGAATGCTCTTGATGTTATGGACTACTGAAATCTGTGAAGCTGTAGCTATTTGGTTTTTTAATGATTCTGGGTGCACTCCATGCTACGGCATAGCAAGTTTTCAGTCAACTGCTCTTTGGGAATCAGATTGTTGGTGCAAAAATGCTTTAATTATCAAAAGAAATGGTAACTATGCATGTTTTGTCGTGCTAGTGCATCAGTTATCTGTGATGTGTAGATAACACACCACTTCATCTCTTGAGCTGCATGCCCTTTTTGCTTCAATATAAGTGTTCAGTGACTTTTACTAACTGCAGTATGTGCACTGTAAACTGGTGTTTACTGATTTTATCATGGCATTAGCAACAAATATGAACTATTTTGTACCATTTTTTTGATGCAATGGCATCTGTGCTACATTTTTTCTGCAGCTATGCCACACGAGTGCATGGCAGTTAAAATGTATTTCATTTATCGGCAAACTGTAAATAAATGTTCAAGGTTTTGCCAAAAACAAGATTAATTGACTAAATGGGTTCAGAATACTGACCATTTGGTTCTGATAAAGGGATTTAGATTTTGTAAATTCAGAGAGACTCTAATTCACTTGTCAGTTTAAATGAGCTGGAACCAAAACAATCAGTTGCTATTAAGATTTTCAACATCAATTCAGTTAAATGTAATTTTTTTAAAAACATACTTGCAACATAATTGAGTCATTAATATGTTAATGATGTTTAATGGAAATCATAAAGTGTCATTGTTTCTCTCTGCAGATAAACTGAAAGCACTGATATACAGACACTTAGGGTTACAGAGTAAAACAGTGTGTAGATAAAAAAAAGAGGCTGACAGATATCAGCTCTACCAGGTGATATTCAGATTGGTCCAGATTCGTATCTGAAACAGTATACAATGCACAAACAAATGCAAAGTTGTGTCATCACATTGCAGAGGACACCTGATAACTGAATTTTATCATTTGATGTTTAATGGTACATTTATAGTTTAGGCAAATACACCATCTGGATTTAATGCTAACAAATTTTCTGTTTTCATTAACGTTTATTTTATGTAAGAAAACCAAAAAAAAAAGTTTTTTGACAAGAATAAATGCTAAACAAGACCAAAACTAATGTTTCATAAGCTTAATAAACTCATAAACTCTATATTTATGTGCCACCCAATTATTGAACATTTTTTTAGATTTACAGTCATGTGGAAAAGAAGGGTTTTCATAGGATTCTAAAACGTCAGCCTGGTGCTGCTAGTCAGATGCTTGTGATTAACCGCTCATCAACGACTGTGACCACCTCCGTGAAAGCAGAGGATTTCTGATCTGGAGCATTCAGTTGTGTGTAACACACTGCAGAGTCTTCTCAGGTGTGGACTTATCAAAAAATTTAGCCCAAAGTCAGACCAATGCTAAATGCAATGCTAAAAGAGATTGCAAAAAACAATGAGCTAAATCTCAGATTCTACAGACTTCAGCCTGCAATCAACTGTAAATTTTAATATTTTTAGTTTAATGAATAATCTTGCATTCTTGTTATAGTGATGACTATTTTTTTTATTTGTTTTGTTGTTTTTACTCTGTTTACATGAGCCATCATGTCGTCACACCTAAAAAATGATTTCTGTGCACTATTTCAACACAGTTTATTGTAATTTAATTGATTACATTAACAAATGATTACTTTAAATAGATACAAAGACATAGCAAGACTGCATGTCCTGAAAAGCAAGCAGAGACACCACAGTAAAGACATACACGATTATCAGCTAATGTAAAGTTATGTAATAATTAATTTATGACTACACAAAAACAAAACAAACAATCCGGACTTTAAATATATGACACAGGGATCTTAGGCAATTAGAACATCAGCTGCATGCTGCTCAATGAAATTTGTGCAACAAAAGCAATAACATTGTTAATCTGACTGAAAAATGCATTTTTTCTGAGCAGCTTCATTAGTGCAGCAGGCTAAAAGGGAGGTCAGCCACATTGCCTGCTGGCTTGATGTCAGTTTCATTCCTTTATCCTCCAAACAAAGGAATGCTTGGCCCTCGGCACCAAGTCAGTATTTAGCACATTTATCAGCAGAGAGCAGCAATCTGGAGTTAGCTTATCCTTTGAGGGCATTATTGAAAGGAAGGCACAGTGGTTCTAAAGAGGTCCCTAACCTAACAAGGTTTAATGATAATTCTAGGCTGTGTTATTTTAGGCTTTTAAAGTAAACTAGATTAACTGAATCATTTTTTTTTTTAAATCTTGTTTGTATATTTTAAACTTTCATAAAAAAATATTAAATCATTCTGAATACTGCAGAGTAATACAGAGAAGAGAGTGTGACCACGAGTCTGGAATTAGTAAGACATGCCTGCATGATAAGGTTACCAATCTTCTTTGGTTGTTTTATTCCCACAGAAAGCAGCCATCAAATAAACAAAGGGTTAAATGTAATGAAGAAATTAATTAGATGTTAATAGACATGGTGAAGATGACCTGCTTAAGTTCAAACTGAGCATCAGAATGATGAAAATAGGGGATTTAAGTGAGTTTGAATGTGGCATGGCTGTCAGACAGGCTGGTCTGATCTAGCAGGGATTGAGTAAAAATGGTTAAAAGAATCCATTGAGCCACAGTTATTTGTGTGACAATGCTTTTCCAGAGGTCAGAGGAGTGAAGCCAGGCTGCTTTGAGAATGAAGGCAGTACTAACTGTAACCACTTTTACAAGCAAAGAATTTCTGAAGACCCTCTTTAAATGCACAACATGATGGTTTACAGCAGCAGAAGACCACACTGGGTGCCACTCGTGTCAGCTAAAAACAAGACACAGAGCCTATTTGCGTGGGTTCTCCAAAACTGCACTTTAGAAGATTGACAAAATGTTGCCTGGTCTGATGCGTCTCGATTTCTTTTTTTTTTTTTTTTTGCCTGTCCCGTTTGGTTCTTTTGTCTTTAGAATTGTTGTCTAAAGACGAAGAAAGATGCTCAACGGATTTACTCTACCAAATGGACCATCCAAGCGTTGCCGTAGTGGTCCATTTGATTCACCTTTTATTTTTTATTTGTTTATTTCTTTCTTTCTTTTCACTTGTTAAATACAGGACAGACATGTTTGAGGGAAAGGAAGGGAAGAAAGAGGAGGGAAAGAAAACAGTGGAGAAGAGGGATGGGGATAAAGGGCAAGAGAGAGGGAGAGAAAAATAAAATAAAATAAAACTAAGTAGACAAAAAAATAAAAATAAAAATAAAAATATAAATATATTAATCACCTGGATCACCTGTAGAGAGAGAGAGAGAGAAAAAAAAGAAGAAAACAAGCAGAAGAGAGAGGGAGCAAAGTAATAATAAACAACCTCACGATGATCTATGGGAAAATAACAGTAAATATTAAATATTAAACATTATTGTGCAGCACGTGAGATCAACAGCGCATAGTGTGCATTGAGGTAGGAGCCAAATAGGGTGTAGTTTGTGTGTGTGAGCCTCCGTGTGTACACCTGTGAGCGCGCTTGTGTATAAAAGGTTCCTTCATGTAATGATCTGCTAGAGGGTGTGGGGAGCCACAGCCCCGTCCTCCAAAGCATGATGCAAGCGTGGATGAGATCAAGACTCCAGAACTCCAGAGGTCCCCAGAACACCAGAACACAGAAAAAGACTCCTCAGTCCTCGTTTCATTCCTTCCATTCAACGCCTGCTGATCGCCTGCAACATCAAAGCGGACGACGTCAAAGTCCCCACGGTGGCGGAGATTCTCTTGCACGAG
>VUQR01005130.1:2485-41349 GCA_015108515.1 Hemichromis elongatus
GGAAAAAAAAAAAAGAAAAAGGGGTTTTTTTTTTTTTTTTTTTTTTTTGGACTGGACAAAGTGTTCTGAGAATTGGCTGAAAGGAGATCGCTCACTTTTAATGCTTAAGGTCAGCTTTCATCTTGAAGTCAATTTGAGTTTACAGTCTCAGTTTTTCTGGCACTTTTCCCATCAGTTAAAAGTCATGTGATGGTGTCTGCCGTGCTCCCTGCAGAGCGGTTAAGGCCTACAAATTGGACTGCTATGCTTAATGTTCTTTCACCATGTATATGGGGCTTCATTAACAAACTTACTGCGTGATTAAATTATTTAATGTGTGGACAATGTGTCAATCAGACTTAATGTTTCTGAGTTGTAAGAGTACCAATCACTGTTCAAACTTGAGCCTAAACTTGTATGCCCTGCTCAGTCTTCCAAAACAGGATAAGATTTAATATTCGTATTAAAGGCTGGTGGTATCTGTATAATTTTGGGTATGCTGACTTTGTAATCCATTTTTCTTTCGTTATGTCCTTCCATTCCTCTTATCTCCAGCCCAGCCATGTCTGCGTGTCAGAGCAGTACCTGCACGGGCACACCTTCCCTTACTGCCTCCCCTGTACCGTTCTCAGCCCCACCCACGCCTTCCTACACACCCTGTTGCACACCTCGTCGACTTTCCCTCTCCCTCTCCCTCGCCGAGTCCTCCACCAACCTTAGGGACTCCACCAAAACCACCAGCACGTCTCTAGGCCTGGTGCGCCTCCTGCTGGAGAATGGAATTTCTGCCTCAGTGTACAACCCACGCAGTTGGGACCGAGGGCTGGATGCTTCGGCAGTGTTGGGAGGGGTGCAAGCGCAGAGGTTCACGGAGAGACCGGAGCAGGGTGAAGTCAAGCGGCTGGGAAAACGTCCAGACACCCTCCTCCTCCAACCATCCAGCCCACCAAGCTCACCTCACTCCAAATCGGCTTCCTTAACCTCTACGGGTCCCGTGTTTCAGTTCAGCCCTTCCGATGACGACCCGCCGTATTATGATACCTTCCTCGCGTCTAAGCCGGCTCGTACCATTTTGAGGGAAGTGCTGGGGGAGGCGGGCCAGGCGGACGATGACAACCAAACAGAGATGATGAATCTGCGACTTGTGGATAAACTGAAGAGTTTCCGCACCCTTTCCCCTCATTCTGCTTCAGCTTCATCTGGAAGTAATCTGTTAGGCCACTTTGGTTCTGCTGGACTGGGTAATAGCGCGCTGGGTGGAGGGCTTCCGGGATTGAGGAGGAATCGAAGCTATCCCGCCATGGTGGGGGCCAGCATGGCGATGAAAGACCCAGGAGGCCCCCCCAGCACTGAGATCCTCATACCACATACAATGCAAACCTCACATACACAACAACTCCCAGCGCACACACAAGAAATGGGCAAAGTGCAAACAAAAAAGAAGACACTGGTCACAAAGGGCGTGCACGTACCACAGACTCTAAATGCACTGGAAATGGTCACACCGCAGACGATAATACAGAGACACACCAGGCCAAACGGCGAGGTGGGGGATTCAATCAGACACGATAAACACAACGATGATGAAACCGGGACATAATGGAAGCATTCAGTGTATTAGATCAAATTACAACACACAATCTTGCATATTTTACAGAGCAGTGCAAATACTTATGACACGACTAAACGTGCACGCCCACACTCTCATTTGCAAAACCAAACAGCAAAAGCAACTACACTGCTGTCATCTCTCCAGAAAGAAAAAGGTTTAAAAAAAACAGATGAGTGACGGAGTCCATCTTTCTAAACAGTCATGATCAGTGAGGTGGGATGGAGATAGTGGCTAAGAACTGTTACACTGTGTTATACTCATATTCTGTCAGGCCAGACTAATGATGTTGCCTTCTTGTCTGTTTTAAATGTCCAGTATATTGGACATGCAGTATACTGTGTCATATAGTATAATATTAGAGGCCCAATCTGGTGCACATGTCCCCCACTAATACCTGTTTTTGCAGAAAAATTTTTTTTTTCTTGTTTTGTGCAGAAACTGGGGTTCTATACTGTACTGTCGGACTACACAGTCATTGCATTCACACCACCAGATGTAATCTTTAAGAATTACATTTGGTGTATGGCCATGTGTAATGTGTATGTCCTATGTAAACCTGCTGATACTACAAACAAGGTACTCCTCCAGTTTTTGGCTTTGCTTTCTAACTTTTAATTCAATGTTTGTGCAGCCACGGAGTGTTTGTCGTGTCCAGTCCAGTGTTGCCAAAGACCGTCAGCCAAAGCTAAACTAGAAGATCTTCATTTTAGGAACTGGAAGAAAAAGGTTTTGAATGACTGTGATTTCTGCAGTGACTACAAATTAAATGTGATCTGCTCTATATTTAACTTGCAGTTAGAGACGAACACAATCTGACTAAACTAACATACAAGCAGTGGTTGGTTTAATGTCTTTATTAAAACCCTTCAGATCGTGCTTGTCTCTACTTGTGTCAGATGTAGTTCAGACTGCATTTTATGAATGCTACTCCTGTATTATGTGTATGTTGCAATGCAGGGGAGTTAGCCGAAAGCTGTGCTATGTAGCAGCGGCCATGGCTTTAGAGATTGAGATTATGCTCTGCCAGCAACCCCTCCCCCCTTTGTAATTGATGCTGTCAGAAAGAATCCAGATTGGGGCTTTATGTCCTCTTGCTGTGACTGAATTTTCTTATGTGCCTAAAAACAAACATACTGTATGTCTGTGGAATATGGATCAGCATTTGTTTTAGTTGATTACTTCATATTTTTTACGTTGCCTTTATTATTATTATAAGGTATGCAGTAGAGAGGGTACATAACATAACTGTGCAATTTTTTTTTCTTTTTTTTGCATCTGAACCTACCTATGCCAATTTAAGGTGTTTGTTAAAGCTCTCTGTGTATGTCATTTAAAAACATTTTTAGGGGGCATATGTGCACATGTGATGGGGGATACAGACACCTGTTAAAGCACTGTGACTACAGACCTCCAGAGAGCACAAGTACCCCCCCCCCCAATCTTGGCTCACCTCTGTTTTCACATTTATCGAGTCAGCTGGAGGACAACAATGAATGTTGGGTGATTTGATTAAGATTTCGATGAATGACGTGGCCGATAACATTTTAGGTCCAGCTAAATCCAGATGGAAGCTGCCACATTTCAAAAACCTCCTCGACCTGCTAACCGCTGAGCTTTCACTGTAAACCAAAGTTATATGCCGGTGAAGACTGGGAGGGACCATTGCCATGCAAGCTTGGAGTTATTTTCCTTCATTTGTTTCTTTTTGGTCATATTGCAAGTGCCCCTTGTGTGCATACAGATGTGCTCCATAGCAGAATAGTTTGCATATATACTGACACCTTTGTTATTTATTTTGTCAAGCATGCACGGGAGTGAAAAAGGATTAAAGCAATATTAAACTAGACTTGATTTCTGAATGTAACTGTTTAAAAAAAAAAAAAAAAAATTAAATATGAAGCGACTTGAATTATTCACGCTGGTTTTAAGAGCCTGTGGTTTCGTCTTCAACAGTTTGCTGCTGATGGTTTGGTGTCACTAAAGTGGGTCCAGTTGCTGCCGTTCGAACTCACACTTTGATGATCGCTCCCGTGTATCTCCCTCTGTTCTCCATATGAAGTGGAGAACATTTTTAAGCACATCAGATTTGTCAAACAGCCCTTCTCTTGTTCATTGCCACTTTGACACTTGATTGTGCGCATTGCTTCCATTAGAGTTTGAGTTTGGCTATTGCACCTGGACCAGTGAGTGTTTAGTGGGATGAATGGATGCTGAACTGCTGTGGCTCTTAATGATTAAGTGATTAAACAAGCACTGGTGGGGGAAAAACCCCCAGATACTTAGCAATCATCGAAGTACTTGTATTGTAAAAAGTAAGCACATCTGTAATGACAGCTGTTTAAATGAAGGAATTTTGAGGATTTTATTTTGAAATCTCACAACAGCATTTGGAATCTTTTTCATTCATTATACTAATCATTTAAATGCTAAACTTTTTTGTTTTTGGCGCTTTCAATTTTTTAACATTGGGTATAAAACATTGGGTACACTGATACTGCTCAATGCTTCATGGCAGTGGTAGGTGTTTGTCAAAATCAGACCATTTTCAGTGTTTAAAACATGAAGGATAAGACTGAAGCAATGAGGAGATGGTGTGTGTGTGTGTGTGTGTGTGTGTGTGTGTCATTTCATCTGAATGTAATTTATGACAAACATTATTTTGCTGTAGGGCCATATATTTGTGTACAGTATGTTAATTTAAGTTCCGTTTGTGTTAACCTCATGAAAGGGAACTATTATTGCATTGTAAATTTATGCAACACAGGTAGTCATGCTAACTTGGAAAAACGAAGAGGCATTTGAGTCGTTTATTTTTGGGTAAAGAGAGGAAAACTGATGAGTTCTATTCTACAGAACTGACTGTATTGTCAAATAAAATAATAAATAAATAAAGACTTTGTTTTGCTTCATTCAATTACAAGTAAATTTTTTTTATGTGACAAACCACAATGAGTCACCTCAAGCTGCTTCTAAGGTGAAGAGTAGAGCTGTGTAATCCTGCAAATTTTGGTATCAGTCTGATACCAAGTAAATACAGAGTCCTTATTACCGATACTGATACTTATCTATACCGATAAAGGCAGATGGATGCTGTGTAGGGGAGAGTAATGTGTTATGATTTATGAGATTATCATCAATTTGCAAATTCTGAACACATTTTAATGACCACATTTTACTTTTCACAATAATTAATACAGGAAAAAACACCTTTCATATTTTCATGTATTTAGTATTAGAGTTTTGGTTTTTTTTGGAGACCTGGACTGTAACTGTGTCTATCTCTAAAGCGCTTTATTTGAACTTCTGTATGTAAAATGAGCTATAAGCTATAACTAAAATGGACGTGACAGTCAATACAGAAAGGTTCAGGCATTTCTCTTAGTGCATGCTTGAGGTATAGTTTTTCTTTTCCAAAAAAGTGGGCTACATACTGAACTTAGAGGATAGAATGAACTATTGGTCTTATCAGGCCATTGATCCAATACTAGATGGTATTGATTTTATTGATATCGATAGATTGATCTGGCCGCCTCTAGTGAAAACAATCAGATGACCCCTAATGAGCAAGCACTTGGTGACAGCGGGAATGAAAAACTGTCTTTTAACAGGAAGAAGAAACCTCAGGGCTCGGGAGGGGCAGCCATGGCCGTGACTGGTTGGGGGTGAGGAGGGGAGGCGACACAAAATAATGAATACATGTAGAGTGGTGTGTAAACACAGCATGAACAGAAGTGTGTGAATAAACAATACATTGCATCATGGGAATCCCTCAGAAGCCAAGGCCTATTGGAGTGTAACTAAGGGTGGGTTCTCGGTTACCTGATCCAGCCCTAATTACAAGCTTTAGCAAAAAGTAAAGTGTTAAGCCTCCCATCTTACTTCTGAATACCCCAGGAACCATAAGCCAGCACTCTGAGAGCGAAAAGCTTCGTTCGACACATAACTTTATTTAACGTCAGTAGAACTACAAAACAAGCGGGACACAATCTGACCAAAACCCACCAAATTATGCAGAATTATTCACTCCTGCTTGGACTTTTCTGCATCTGCTGCCTGAGCTTAGCAGCTGGTCCAGGCCTCTCTCATGTATAACTCTCCACACCTAAGTTGCCAAACCCTTCACTCAAAAAACAACAGCTGCACTCCTTTGACTCTGCTGCCTCATTTTCTTCTTTATACAAATAAGCGACCATATCGCCATGAAATGTGTATCACCTTAGAAATCCCCTAGTCCACACCGTGGAGCCCTTTCAGTGCAACTGCTTTTGAATCCACCTGTTTACTAATTTAAATATTACTGAAGGCATCGTCTTCAATGCATCAGTCTGTGCCCTATATTTAAAGAAAATCCCACACTCATTTCTCCCCATAAATGAACAGCAAGGAACAATAGATGGCACTGAGTCTCTACTGCAGTGGTTCCACTTACAGGTTTATTCCACAGGGAGGCGCTGTCTCTCAGAGCCCAGAATGGACAGCTGGCATAAACACAAACCACAGCCAACCCGGTAAGCCTTCAGAAAGAAAGCAAACAGCGCTCAAAGGTTCAGTGAATGTCTAGTAAACCCACATGTGCTCCTCTTGGCCCTTTATAAAGATCAGCAGATCTCACCCAGGCTTCTTACTTTATGGCTGCTTTAGTTCAGCCAACCAGCATAATAAGTTATACCCTCAGTTATAAACTAATATTAGTGCAGCCAAAGGAACGTGTTCTGGTGTCTTGCTGTAAACATGATGATCCAAATTGAGATTGGAAATGTGACTATGTTAACGTAATGATTTCTTAGATCATGGTGGAAGGATCTCAGCCGAGAGAAAGCAATCCCGCTCTCTGAATAAAAAGAGCACAGAGTTGTGAGATGAGCTTTAATGCTTGAAGAAGCGATGGCCAGTGTGTGTGTGTGTGTGTGAGAGCGTGTGCTCCCACAGAGGGTATGAGAGCATTCTGCAGCACTGAGTCAGCCAGAACACGAACAGATGGAAAAGGATAGAAAAGCCTGTGTAGTGATTAACACTAGTTGGTTATCGTTCATCATCTGTGGAGGAAGGTCAAAGTTACTGCAAACTTAGTGGAAATAATGGAGAAAGCAAAACACCATCTAAAAACCCAGGCTGTTTCCCTCTGAGTAAAGATGCTGGGAGCCCTTCAAACTGACTTTGTGAATCTGCCCTAATGTAAAGTAGCTCCACGTCTCCAACTCAAGCACAGTGTAATTAGAAACAGCTCGGTGAGAAGCTCAACTTCAGCAACAGTTTGTGTGATTGTAGCTTCAAGAGGCGAATCCCGACGGGCTCCATCCTCCAGCAATCTTTTCCACTGTGACCAAAAGCAGAGCACTCAGGCTGCTTCCAGAAACCTCAAACAAACACTACAAAATCAGACAAAGCTTTTCTTTTGTGATTTGTGATGAAAAGGATACTGGCTACTTACTTAGCTTCATCTGCTAAATTAAATTTGGAAGAAAACGAATCCAAGAGGTGTTGAGCTAGTGACGTTTAGCTCACACTAACACTAGCTTGGGATTTGACCAAGCATGCACCTTTTCCACAAGTGTAGTCTAACGGTGCATTCACACCGAACGCGGTAGAAGCGGCAAAAACCACAAAATCGCCCCTAGCTCATCGCTTGTACATTCGCGTGTCCAACACGAACATACTGCGCGGCAAAATATGCAATTTTACCGCGCGGAATGTGGGAGGTAGTACCAGACGGTATGTAGCAGGATGGCAGCAGTCGAGCTAGCGTTTCAAGAGAGAGTCTCCCTTCTTTATTTACTGTGGAGAGCAGAGCTGGATCCATCAGGTCCTCCAGAAGCGTGAGCAGTTTGGTGAGTTTCACCACTTGCTCCAGGAGCTGCGTCTGGATGACGGCCGATTTCAGCAGTACCACCGTGCTGCGGGACAGCAGCTCCTCAAACTGGGCAAGGGACAGACGGTGGTACTGCTGAAAACGGCCGTCATCCAGACGCAGCTCCTGGAGCAAGTGGTGAAACTCACCAATGCAATGCAATGCAATGCACACCGAATGCAATGCGTTCGGTGTGAATGCACCGTTAGGGTGCGGTGGCATTATCACCTTTTTAGATTCTAATTTGTATTAATAGTTTAGTTTATAACTGCATAGCAGATAAACAGTTCTTCTCGCTCACAGCAGGAATTTAATGCTGACTACAGGAGACATGAGCGTGCTAGTAGGTTGGCAGTATTACCGAGAACATTCAAACTCTGATACAGCTGAATATTATACTGATTTACTTATTTGTTTGTTTGTTTATACAAACAGATGTGGCTGACCTCTGGAGACCTGTTTGTTGACAATTCAGGTTGCATCATGCTGAGTTTTACCTTTAGATAGTTGCTCAAATCAAATCCCTAATTAGTCCCTCTCTCTCTCTCTGTAAAGGTTTCTGTTGTAGAACCATGTAGACTGGAGATAAACTCAAGGACAAACTTTATCCCTTTAATTAGTTACCTTCCTGTATGATGACTGGACAACATAAAAACTGCTGTAAAAATATATCATGTTAACATGGACCCTTACACTTTACTCAAATTTTCAAGGGAACCAAACATGCTGACATGCTTGGTTTCTGTCTAATAACTCTTTTGGAATCACCTTGTTGGCAAAAAAAAAAATACAATTTAAGTTTGTTAAACTTTCATTTGTGGTATTGTTTATACATTCAATTTAAGAAATTTGAACTAATTATGTATTTTTGTTTACAAAAAGCTGCTAGTAATATAGTGTCTAAAGATGCTTGGTTCTTTGTTAAGTTGTCTGTTGTCTGCAGGCACAACACTGGTGTATCCCTTGAGTTAGGAGCATTTTTAATGATTGTTTCATTTATAGGTCAATGTTAAATGACATAGCAAACAAGCAAGCAAAAAACAACAACAACCAACTACTTAAAACGATCAGATACGAGGCCTAGACTAAAAATAAGTGAAAAGCAGCCGATGTCAAAAGGAAAATTTTGAGAGACCTTCAGAAACTATTTGAGCAAAAGTTCTCCATTGAAAGAAACGTTGAAACGTAAGTCGGGCCCCTTAACACAGCACCTTGCTATAAAACTTAGACAGTAAACTGAGTACCTCAGTCAAAGACCTTCAAACACTGTAAAGAAGACACAGATACAAGGTAATCTCTCCATAGCCTGACAAAATGTTTATCTATGACTTTGGGTACTTTGAGCCAGAATCACAGAATGCAACAACTGACTCCATGACACCAGTCAGCCAAGTTTTCTTTTAAGAACTTTCCTCAAGTTCATTTTAGTTTCCCCTCATGTTAATTAACCTGAGACAAAACTGCTCCCTCATTCATATTTATATCTGCATAGCGTGAACACAAACGTTTAATGCTTCTAATTCTTTAAATATGTGGCAGAAATATACTCCTTGAACTAGTTTGCAGGCAACTATTTGCTGTATGATCCTAATATGTTTCCTGTGAGTCTGATCACCACATCTGTACAGGTGCAGGGTTGTATTGTCTGTACTGTAAGACTATTTTAACACTCCACATATCCTTCTTTCCAGTTTCTTTCACTTTAAAACTTTGTGTTCCCTGTTTGAAAAAAAAGGCGCTCCAGGCACCTGTTAAGCCACCAGCAGCAGGAGTGTGACCCACTTCCGTCGACTGTGTTCACATGCAGGTACTTCCAAGCTGCTAATTGGCTGGTGCATTTTCTTTTCCTCTCTCTGTCATTAACACACTGATGGCTTGGCATCAAGAACTGCAATGAAGCATTTTTGATAACTGGCAATGAGTCTTTCACATTTAAGATAAGATAAAATAAGAAGAACTTTATTTATCCCGAGGGAAATTCTTTTGTCATACACATGCTCAGTGCAGTAAGAGAGACAGAAATATACATACAATATAAGAAATAAGAATATATATATATATAAGACATAAGAAATACAATATATACAATAAGAATGCTAGTGTACAATAATATACAATAGGAAAGTGCAAAAATAATATCAAGTGGCTCGAAGTAGTAATGAGAAAATATCCTGAGAAAATAAATAGCTTATCTGTCGTGATTTTAAAGTGTCCTAATATTGTGAATTGGATAGAAGAGAGTGTGTAGCAGCATATGATGGTGAGAAGATGGTAAATGGTAAATGGCCTGTATTTATATAGCGCTTTACTAGTCCCTAAGGACCCCAAAGCGCTTTACATTACAGTCATCCACCCATTCACACACTGGTGATGGCAAGCTACGTTGTAGCCACAACAGTCCTGGGGCACACTGACAGAGGCGAGGCTGCCGGACACTGGCGCTACCGGTCCCTCTGACCACCACCAGTAGGCAACGGGTGAAGTGTCTTGCCCAAGGACACAACGATCGAGATTGTCGGAGCCGGGGCTCGAACCGGCAACCTTCCGAACTGCCAACTCTTTGAGCCATGATCGCCCCGTAAGAAACAAGAAGAAACAAACATTGAGCTTGTTATTAGTCCTATTTACTGGGAAGATACACAAATATTTGTGTATAAATTTGTTTCTTGAAGCTGAGAAAAGTACAGTATAACAGCAACTAGACAGAAACAGTGGTAGCCTACCTGGGTGTAGCATGTTTGTAAAGTTATGTCAGAGTTAGTCCCCACCTAGACCAACTCTCTACAAGCCATTCAGGACCTGCTGTGTGTTTTGGATCATTGTCCTCCTGCCAATAACCCAAATGTGTTGAGCCTTAGGGTGCGAAGTGATATCAGGACATCGTCTTTCATGGTCCCATCAGTTATGACATGTTATTGACATATGTAGCATGCTACTAATATAAAAAGTCTGATTTTGGATACTAATCATTACTCAAAATTGCCAGTAGATTAGATATTCATTTGTAACCACACTGACACAAACAAACAGTGTCAGAATGATAAGATTAATGTGGGAACTCAGAAACAAATGTCATCAGTCCTGCCCATCTGTAATGTGAATAACGTGAATCTGTAAATGAAGTGAATAACATAACACATTGTGTTTTAATGTGTTATGTTTCTCTCAAAGTACTGGATTGAAGCTGGGAAGAGTCTAAGTCTGCCTTACCAAATCCATAAGATCAGTAATGAAATGTGGCACCAAGTTTTAAAAAGCACAGGACACAAACAGGGCTGCAGCTAAATAAATTTGCATGGGTCTGCTTTGTTTTAATCTTTATTTTTTCTTTCTTTCCTTTTTTTTTTTTTAAAGCATCTTAAATTTGTCATTTTCCCCACTGTGGTGTTGAAAATGATTTTCCTGCATTATCAGTAGTGTGGAATTCTAGTTTCACGACAACCCCGTTCCAGGGATTGTAGAGTCTTTGTAATAGTAGCTCAATGGCAACAATACATCAAACCTTTAAAAATACATTTTATGAATTCCCTGTGTACATCATATACACATACATGCATACAAAAGAGACACAGATGCATTCTGTCATACTAGGACGAGGTTTTCTGCGTTATTATCATGCTGCTATAGAGGGTAAGCCATTGTCTATGTGCATGCATTTTGGGGTTTTTGAGCCAATAAAAACAGCTGACATATGCTGAGACATTAGCTTTATTAATTTAGGTTGTCTGGTTTTGGTTGATAATGTTATGTATGTAATTACTGCCCTAATAATAATCATACTGCTGTATCTTTTTAGAGTATTTCCACGCTGTTATGTTATCATTGTAATATTTGTATTGTTTGAGACGTTATGAGCACAAAATATCTGCCCTCCGTTTGTTCACCAGCAGCATGCTTCATGTGATTAGCAACAGATCCAGGGGCAACAACAAAATGAGGGCCAATGTCTTCCTCTTCTATGTGAGGCGGGTCTTCTTCCTTGCCTGCACCAGTTATTACAGTTTCATTGTGACATTTTTAACTTTAACAACATTTAAATCACATTATAAAAATTTGCCAGACGGCAAATTGAATCAACTCAAATGAAATAGAATTGCATTTCTCTCAGTCTGCTTGGGAAACAAACATTAGCTGACATTTACTCCTGACACCCTTTGAATGCTTGCATGACAAAAAGGATTTCATGAAGACTGAATCACAATTAAATAGCGACACAACACCTAAACAAAAACATGATAGAGTGCCACCGTTCGTGTCATGTTGAAGATCTATTCCTGCATTACCATGCGGCCTGACACACAAACATGCCCTTATGGTAATTCTGAGTGGATATAATCTGCCTACATTTCTCAGCACTGATCAAAAAATGACCAAATCCCTAAACATCAAAGTCAGAAAGCAAGGAAATAAACTGGAATTTCATTTATTCATTTATTTATTTACTCAATCTGAAACTATTTCCACTAGACTCCTGGCACCAGGAGTTTAAGCAAGGGATTCTTTAAGTCTTCCAACTTGGGGCCTCCACAGATTGGACTTGTTTGTTCAGCACATCCCACAGATGCTCGATTGGATTGAAATTTGGGGGGATTTGGAGAGTACACCTCAAACTGATCCATTTCTACTTTGTGTCAGGGCACATTATCCTGCTGAAAGAGGCCATGAACATCCCAAATACTGTGAGGGTGTGCATGATCTGCAACAATCAAATGTGCATTTCACATGTTAAAAGTAACATCCACATGGATGACAGGACCCAAGGTTTCCCAGCTTTGGTTTGCCTAAAGCGTCACGCTGCCTTTGTCGGCATGCTTTCTTCCCATAGTGCATCCTGTTGCCAGGTGATACTGAGATAAGCAACACACACACACCCGGCCATGCAGCTGAGCAGCTCCTGTAGGTGTAATGTGCAGGTGTCCCAGTACGTGTGTTTATGTACGCATGAAAGAGCTTATTGACACAATTTTAATCATACATAACTCATACATCACACTCTTTTGGAGACTTTACAGAAACAAATCAAATACCCAAATTAAATAAAAATAATGCCTAGTTATCAGTTATTAATGTTTAGGTTTAAGTAATGTCACTAAAAGTCTAAAATATGTAACAGGTGCAAAGAGAGAACAAGAGCCAGAATTTTGTTTATTTTGACTCATTTTGATCATTTCAAGATATGTGTCAGAAAAAAACTCTTTTAATGTTGATTCAGTGGCAAACAAATGCTCATAAAGATTGCCCGTAACTATTAATGCTCAACAAATATTACTCATTATCTGTGACCTTTCATAAACTGTGCCAAAAGGTCAGACGTGTGTCTTTATCACAGCACTGATTCTTTGCTTTACTTGTGAACTGATGTTACATTTGCCTTGAGCCATGATTATCCATGGCTTGTTTGGCATCTGTCATTTACACGCACTCACGTATGCAAACTTTGTATTTGAGGCGTTATTCAGCAACACACCGCAGGTGGCAGTTGTAAGAAACGAAAAGATGATTCATGCTGATGTACAGCGAGGACGTAAGTTGATTTCCAGACCGCGAGTTTACTTTGGGCCACCAGGATGTAACTGGTTTATGTTTGAAAACTTGATGAGGTTTTTAATCTAGGAATGTGACAGTGGTGACATTTCCAGTGCAAAGCTATATTTAGCAGACCCTCCTCGTATCACCTGCGTCATCAGAAGGATGTAGAACAAGATGACATGACATGAAAAAGTAGATGTCACTGTTATTTATTTGTGTGCATCTCTGTGTGTGAGTGAAGAGGACTATGTTTATCAGAATGATTTAGACGTTTATTACATACAGTACTACTTAAAGTGGGATACAGATGAAAGGTTGGAAAATGAAATTCAGTTTAGTGTGAGAACCTTTTTGCCTGTTCCTAAAAAAAAAAGAAATATGTATTGTGACAAAAATAAGATATTGCGTCTTGAGTAAACCTGACAGAACAGCTATGAGAAAGGCATCAATACCCGCATTATATAAACATAAGTGCATTTGCAGCAATATGCAAGCAGTCACATTTATAGTAAGTGCAGCACATTAACTTGTTTGTTTTTTTCCCCCTTTTTACTCTTGAACACTGCATTGCAACGTAGTTTTATGGCTTTTCATGGCACATGAAAACATAGACTTTTAATATTAAAATAGTCTCAGAACGAGGCTTGTTCCCCTTTGGTAAATAGATTTGTCTCTATGGCTCTAATGCAAATGTCCCATAATAACCCACCCAAAGCTCACACATTAGCCTCTGCTGTTACAGTATGATGACAAGACTGCCAGGTCACACTGATGTCCCTTGGCAGCAGCTACACAAGTCTGATATGACAAAAGGAAAATAAACACTATAGATGCTGCACACAAGTCTACAGGACGGAATCAAATCATTGTAAAACAAGGTTAATGCCTTTAAAATTAAACCTCAGGAAAGCTGTAGCTGCCAGTGTGAAACTGTTATGTTGCCATTTTTGTTACAGTTTCTTATTGGTTTTGTTTGTTTGTTTGTTTGTTTTTATTTCTTTACACTACTGTGTGCAAAAATAAAGTAGTGGGAACTTTAGGGACATCATTTTGCCCAGATGAGATATAAAAATGAACCTATTCTCCTGTAAGATTGTACATCATCATTTGTTTTTCTGCTTTCACAAAGAATGAGACATTACAATTTCTTGAAAAAGTGTGCATATTAATCGTTGGGTCATTTTCCCCGTTGAGAAATAAATGATGGATCAACTAAACGCAAACCAGAGGGGATGGCAGGATGCTGTGGTAGCCATGCTGGTTCAGTGTGCCTTCAAATTGGAAAAAAAATATCCAGCAGTGTCACCAGCAAAGCATCCCAACCCTATCAAACCTTCTCCTCAATGCTTCACGGTGGGAACCATGCATGTGTCTGTGTCGCACAAAGACACGGCGGGTGGAACCGAAAATCTCAAATTTGGATTCATCAGACCAAAGCAAAGATTTCCTCCGGTCTAATGTCCATTTGTTGTGTTTCTTAATCCAAAACAAATATCTTCTGCTTCTTGCTTTTCCTTAGTCCTGGTTTCTTAGCAGCTATTTGACCATAAAGGCCGGATTCACACAGTCTCCACTGAACAGTTGATGTACAGATGTGTCTGGTACTGGGACTCTGTGTGGCATTTATCTGGGCTCTATGATTTCTGAATCTGTCGAATCTGGGATGAATTTATCCTCAGCAGCAGAGATGATGCTTGGTCTTCCTTTCCTGGGGCGATCCTCATGTGAGCCAGTTTCGTAGTAGTGCTTGATGGTTTTTGCGACTGCACTTGAGGACACATTGAGGGTTTTAGCAATTTTCCGGACTGACTAACCTTCAGTTCTTAAAGTAATGATGGACTGTTTCTGTTTCTCTTTACTTAGCTTATCGGTTCTTGCCATAATATGAAGTCTAACAATTTTCAAATAGGATTACCAGCTGTGTACCAACCTGACTTCTTTGCTGCATAATTCCAAATATTATGCTTCATATATTTGATGTCTTCAGTATCTACAATGTAGAAAGTAGTAAAAATATAGATAAAACATTAAATAAGGTGTGTCCAAACTTTTGTCTGGTAGTGTATATTTATTATGATTTGTCAGAAACCATGGAAAATGTATTTTTTGGCTTGCTGACTACAGTAAACATAATTACCACACTACTACATGAGCTGTCCTTTTACCTCGCAGCCAGGATAGTGCCTAATATACCAAATCAACAATGACAGTGATAGTTTTATTATTAGTCCACCGACTCACACTGATTTTCATATCAACCATCTGTATGTCACATTTATGAATGAAGCTTGCTGGCTTTCTTATCTGTTCACCTTTATGACCAGCTGGATATCAAAAGGACCCGGCTGATTTGTGTACTTTACACACATTAGGGCCACATCTTACTCATTTGAACTGGTGTTTTATGATTCCCACCTCCTGCAGTTACTGACTAATGTCTTTATGGCCGCTTTCAATAGCCGAAACAAAAAAAATAGGAAAGCCCGATGGAAGGAAGCCGAGATTGTATGCCTAAAATGGACACACACTCTGCTAATTTATTGTCTATAGAGTGTGACTTTTTATTCTTACAAATATTGAATAATGCTGCTTTTAACATTGCACTGCTTTTAATGAGCTAACTCCCCAGGAAATGTTTTAAAATAAGAATCAGTTGACAACTTTTATATTGTTGCACAGGAAACACACATTATTCTGCATTTTGTTGTTCGAGGCTTAGTTGTTTTGTTTTTTTTCTTTGAATAAGACAGCAGCTCAAAGACCTAAACATCTATATTAACTCTTGGGGTCTGCAGCCCTCGTTGCGGTATTTGCCTGATGCTTTGTGGCATTGTGATTTTCATTTTCAGGACACTGGAATCTAATTGAAAGTGACATATCAAATAAAAAACATTCAAGATGTAACTACTGAGCAACAGGAGGCCTAATTAATTTAAAGCCTCCCACTGAGAGAAATACCTCATCCTCTTTTAAAGAGATTGTGCAAATAATATGTGTGTGTCTGACCATTAACAAAAAAAGTGTCCACTTTCATTTATTCAGAAAACCTCAAAACTACAAGAATGAAGAAAAAACTCAGGCCCTGATTTAAATTTGTGTCCTGGTAACAGAAACGCATGACATCATCTGCTACGCAAATTCATAAGGACCAGATGTCAGCACACTCACGCAGGCATCTTAAAAAGATACATTCACATATACCCAGACACGCAAATTTGTACATTTATAAAATAATACACTCATGGAAAAGAAAGTGAGTCACAACAAATACAAACCTCTGCGTGCCTGTGCTGCTTTCCCTCTTCAGTACAGACACTTGACTTTGAGTTCATGACAGTGGTTAGTATGCACAGTCACACCGTTTTGCTAATCACGACTGCTCGGATCATGTGTGGACTCTTCATCTCCATCTGTCACTGTAAAACAGGGTGGGTCAAAAACCACAGCCTGCATCAGGCTCTCCCATTATGTCTCTGCTACACTGCACGGCCTCCCTTTATATGTCCCAGAGTGCGTCGTTGTTTCTTTCTGTGCACTGGTGAGCAGAATTTCTTATTCTTCTGCAAATTATGAAGCTGCATTTGTTTCACTCACGGTTTAATCAAACATGATCATTAGTATTATTCTTGGGGGAGCTGCACTTAAATCATAAGTGTCCAAATACTTCAGATCAGAGAAGAGTGTTTGAATTTTAATGTCATTCAGAAATCTTTAAAGACACACCACCAAAGTGTCTCCAGAGTCTAAACTGACTATGTTATATAAATTACAAGCATGACTACTCGCTAAGTGTATGCAGTGGTAGAAAATGGAGAAAAACAAATACATCTTTATCTGACATGTGACAGAGAGAGCTTTTTGGTGAATTTTTTGGATATATATTTTTTACTCTTTACACCTAATATTCAAACAAAATGCACCCTATAATAAACACAACAGTCACCATGATGTGCGTGCAACAGCCTTTTTTGAAATTTTAATGCCTCATTTAGTCATAACAAAGTAGATATACAGCTACATGAGCTGAACACTCATGCTGGAGTTGTTTTTTTCTGCACAATTATCGTTAATCTTCAACATCAATAATGTGATCTACAACTCACCTGTGCCACTAATAACCCTACTCCATCATGCGGCTCCCCGATTGATCTGTGGGTTTGTTCTTGTCAGCAGGGCAGTGCTTGTGATTATTAATGAGAGCTCATAACCATACATATCAGAAGAATCAAAGATTAAAAACAAAATCTGTTTATTGAATGATAGTGTGTTCTCTGCTGCAGGCTCTCAGTTATATTTGCTTACCAGCAGGAGTGATATTAATCATTAGAGCCCAACCAGTGCTGGAGCTAATGAACCCTCTTTAATTTAACTCTATTCTTGAGATACACAAACCCAACGTTTCTGCCAGTGTTGCAATTCAGTTCAGTTTTATATTGTGCCACATTGCAACAAGGTTTTTTATATTGTAAGGCAAAGACCCTACTAGAAGAAGAGAAAAAACCCCAACAGTCAGATGACCGCCTGTATGAGCAAGCACTTAGTGACAGTGGGAAGGAAAAACACCCTTTTAACAGGAAGAAATCTCTGGCAGAACCACGCTCAGGGAGGGGCGGCTATCTGCTGCAACCAACTGGCCATGATGTTATAAGTTTAACCTAAGTTGACCCCTGCTGGGCTTGAGGAGAGGGCTTTTTTATTAAATGCAAAGGCTGCAACAATTAAGTTTGCTAGCAGTTCCAATGGTATCGGTAGCAGAGACCTCTTAAACCATAGCGCTCTCCTCTCCTCATAATAATAATAATAATAACAATAATAATAATACTTTTTTAAGTGCCTTTCAAAACACCCAAGGACAGAGGACAGAGCAAATAAGACAAGCATAAAAATAGGAAATGAACACAATAATAAAAGAAAGTTTAAGAGCATGCAGAAGTTATAGGTGGGTTTTGAGGGTGGACTTGAAAAGGGGGAAAGAAGTGATACAGAAACCAGGCTGGCACACACACACACACACACACACACACACACACACACACACTGGATAACAACTAAAAGCACGTGTGCTCCAAAAGCAACTAATTTGCTGCACAGTCTGTCATCTGTGAGTCTTAGTGTGTCTGGTGGAGGATGAGGTTGATTAGAAAACTCACGGCAGATGTGTCGATAACTCTACCTGCGCTGCTTCCTAAAGTACTCTGAAGTCACTTCTGTTCAGTACAGAAGTTTTTAAATCATAGCAAACATACTGTTTATGCTAGTTTAACTCCTGGCTGAGGTTTTTGTCTAAAAAAATGCTTTAACATTTAGATGTCAGCATTACCCACATCTACAGGTGATGTGAGTTTAATGTGCTTAGGCTATTTTGACCATTTATTGCTTTTAAAGCCTGGTTGCTATTTAGAGAAAAATAAAAACAGCGTATTGATTGAACACTCTGATCTTTTCAGAGGGACACTGAAATATCTTTTGGCTTTTCTGAGACTGAGAAGTTCGACAATTTTCAAGGACTTCTAGGCAGGCTGCACAGATCCTGATGCATCTTATCTCATAACTTATAGATAAAGGCGTTAACAGATACCCCTCAGTGTTTGCTCTATGAAGTGACATCTCCTTGTCTTCCTGAAGGTTAGATTTCATACAAGTTATACAAATTCACGATGTTTCTGGAGTTTGTCTTTTCTTATGTTTTGATTTTACTTTCTTTATGACCTCTCCGTCCCCACACGGTTTAGTTCATTCCTCCATTTTTGAAAAAAGAAAGAAAGAATTGAATAGAATTTTTTTCTCAATAGACAATTTTGAATTTTCTTCTCATTTTAAAAATGTAAAAGAACACTTGAGGCCACATCACAGACAGCGATCATGGTGTCTTAATGTGTCCGAAGCTGCTCTCAGAGACAGAGGTGTCTAAATGGAGTAAAGCGGTGGCTCCACTCTCAGGTCAAATATGTAAGTGAAACAAGTTTCTTTAATGTTGGGCTGAAATTGAAATCTGAGCAGACAGCAGCCAGTAGAAAAACTGCAACAAAAAATTTATCTTTTCACCTTAGACCTTCTTTTTCCCCTATAACATTTTACAAACTTTTCAACTTGTCTATGTTTAACAAAAGTTTGTTTCAATTCATTATTTCTTCTGCCAATGAGTTCATGAGTTTACCAAAAGGGTTTTGGGTAAACTTCGGTATAATGCAACAGAATTTAAGGATCAGCGTTTGTCTGCTTTTGGCTTAAATAAGAAAGATGATTTCATTAGACGTGTCCACTAAAGGGAGTGAACACACTTTTTGGCTGCTTTAACCGGCATCATTTCACTCTATGTACTTTCGTGTTTGATTTTTGGATGTGCTTTATGGGGCTTTGTTGAGACGGAAGCTATAAATGGATGCACAGATGATTAATATAGTAAAAACATGCACAAATGGGTATACTGATGATGATGATGATGATGATGACAACTGCCCTAAAGATTAGTTCCACACAGATGGATTAATAGAGTAAATCTATTTAAAGAAACACTGGCAGGACTCTTTACTCACGGGTAATGAGTCTTTAGCTTCAGATTTATAACAGCTGAGTAGAAGAAAAAAATATTTTATAATATTACAAAAAAAATCCAAAAACATAAATGTTTTAAATTATATATATGTATGATATATTATTGTATTACACACACGGACAAAATTGTTGGTACCATTCAGTCAATGAAAGAAAAACTCACAATGGTCACAGAAATAACTTAATCTGACAAAAGTAATAATAAATAAAAATTCTATAAATCTGAACCAATGAAAGTCAGATGTTGATTTTCAACCATGCTTCAACTAAATTATTTTAAAAATAAATGCATAAAACAGGCCTGGACAAAAATGATGAAAGTAATTATGAAAAGAATGAAAAGAATGAAAGTAATGTGACCAAAGGGACATGTTAATCCAATGTGTGTCCACCAATCAGCACCACAGGTGTCTACAATCTTGTAATTAGTCAGTGGGCCTATATATAGGACTCCAGGTAGTCACTGTGTTGTTTGGTGACATGGTGTGTACCACACTCAACATGGACCAGAGGAAGCAAAGGAAAGAGTTGTCTCAAGAGATTAGAAAGAAAATCATAGACAAGCATGTTAAAGGTAAAGGCTATAAGACCATCTCCAAGCAGCTAGATGTTCCTGTGACTACAGTTTCACATGTCATTCAGAAATTTAAGATCCATGGGACTGTTGCCAACCTCCCTGGACGTGGCCGCAGGAGGAAAATTGATGACAGATCAAAGAGACGGATAAACCGAATGGTAAAAAAAGAGCCCAGAAAGACTTCTAAAGAGATGCAAGCTGAACTTCATGCTCAAGGAACATCAGTGTCAGATCACTCCGTCGTTGTTTGATCCAAAGTGGACTACGTGGGAGACGACCAAGGAGGACACCATTGTTGAAAACAAATCATAAAAGGGGCAGACTGGAATATGCCAAACTACATGTAGACAAGCCACAAAGCTTCTGGGAGAATGTCCTGTGGACAGATGAGACAAAAATGGAATGTTCTGCCAAAGCACATCAGCTCTATGTTCACAGAGGGAAAAATGAAGCATATCATGAAAAGAACACTGTCCCAACTGTGAAACATGGGGGAGGCTCAGTTATGTTCTGGGGCTGCTTTGCTGCATGCGGCACAGGGAATCTGTGCAGGGTACAATGAAATCTCAAGACTATCAAGGGATTCTAGAGAGAGATGTGCTGGCCAGTGTCAGAAAGCTTGGTCTCAGTCGCAGGTCATGGATCTTAAAACAGGACAATGACCCAAAACACAGCTAAAAACACCCAAGAATGGCTAAGAGGAAAACACTGGACTATTTTAAAGAGGTGGAAGAAGTCTCATTGACAGTTACAGGAATTATTTGATTGCAGTGATTGATTCAAAAGGTTGTGCAACAAAATATTAAGTTGTGGGTACCATCATTGTTGTCCAGGCCTATTTCATGCATTTATTTTTTTTTAAATAATTCAGTTGAAGCATGGTTGAAAAGCAATGTCTGACTTTCATTGGTTCAGATTTATAGAATTCTTATTTATTATTACTTTTGTCAGATTAAGTTATTTCTGTGACCATTGTGAGTTTTTCATTGACCGAAGGGTACCAACAATTTTGTCCATGTCTGTACATTACAGAACATATCAATACTGTTTGAGCCACTCCTGTTACAGAGGTTAAGGTTACTTTTGATCTGTGATGCCAGCTCATTTGCGCAAAAGTGTTTACAAGTCACAATTTAACTGGAAATGTTTTCCTCTCAGACATTACTTTGACTGATTTTTTTTTTAAGTGGATGCCCCCTTTCACAGTTTATCTGTGAGTACAACACAGGCAGTCAGGTAAGCTGCTACTAGCAAGTCACAATATGTCACTGGATTTAAAACATGTAAAAACCTAATGGAAGACTAATTATTTTCAATTTCCTGGTAGATGACAACTGTTTGGTTTCCACAAGAAAGTAAAGATCACAAATTGTAAAACTGAGAATCACTAAAAGATGTCTTGTCCTATAATTAGAGCACAGTTGTGACAAAAAAATAAATAAATCACTAATTAAGAAAATAATTTTGTCTTTTTTTAAGAAAGCCTAAAATACACAATACATTTTTTTCTATATTTTTTGCATTATGTCAGACAATTTAGAAATAGCATTGTTATTAATGATAGTGTTTACATTATTCTAATCATAATAAAATTAACCTTTTAAATATTGATCATTCCTTATTATTTAAATTGCCCATATCACCAACACTGTGCCTGTTGGGGGACAGAGTGTTAAATATTATTTGACCTTTATTCGTCTTATTTTAACACGTTGGAAAGCGCCTCAGACTGCAACGCTGAAAATGTGGAAGGAGAAATGACTGAAAATGCAGCATGCTAGGCAATGCTGGGAAGATTGAGCAGCAAAACACGTCTGATTTTCCTCCATGTCCTCTTCAGGAGCATGAGACTGGTGCATGCATACTACATACATAGCAGCGGAAATATATTTCAGAGCCCGGGAGCCACAATCTTTGTAAATCACTCAGTGTCTTTGTTCTTTGAGATGGTGGTTGAAGTGTGGACTGCACACAGATTAATCAATGACACCCATGTCCAAAAATTCTTTTTGTAATCCTACTGTACTGATGAAGAAAAAAAACCCCTAACGGTCTCCATTTGTTAGCTCTAACATTAACATTGTTAAAATTCCTGTGGTGCATTTAAGTTGCTATGATACCGACGCATCCTTTCACTTTGTGAGTCATGCCATCAGTCCACTGCTCTGGTGCACAATGAAATATGCAAAAAGTTATGATATGGTTCGGCAGTTTATTTTGTGCTGACACCATCAGATCAAAAATATATTTTTTTAATTCTTTTAAATATCTGAACCTTTATAACAGGGGTCCCCAATCCCAGTCCTCGAGGGCCGGTCTCCCTGCAGGTTTTATATGTGTCCTTGATCCATCACAGCTGATTTAAATGGATAAATTACTTTCTCAACATGTCTTGAAGTTCTCCAGAGGCCTGGTAATGAACTAATCATTTGATTCAGGTGTGTTGACCCAGGGTGAGATCTAAAACCTGCAGGACACCGGCCCTCGAGGACTGGGATTAGGGACCCCTGCTCTATAAGATGTGTGAAAATATTCATTTATGCCTTCCAGATAATTTTTCTTATGACTCTGAACTCTTACTATGAATACAGTTGTTTGTATCATATAAAATCACTATAATCTGTCACTATGCAGGTCTTAAGGGTGTATTGCTTAACATGTAAAAACATAGATAGGCTTTCTACAAAAATTGTCATGGCCAGATTAAGAACAAAATATATTATTGTTCATTCTGAGAAAAAACAGTTGAAATTTCCAGACTAAACTCAAAATATTATTTAAATCCTTGATTTTTGAGAATAAAGTCACAATGTGAAGACTTAAGCTGCCGCTACAAGTCAAAATCTGCCAAGGCTGCTATACAATCTACAAAATACATTGTGTAGATGAGTTAGTAAAATTGTACTTCAGAATCATTTTAGTAGCAAAGAAAGGAGTGTGGTGTTTGTACAAGGATGTTGAAGAGATGGTGTAGAAAGATGCATTTGGTCAGAAGGAAGAAACACACAAAGTTAGAAGAGTTGGTAGGATTTGTGTAAAGTTAAAAGCTGTCAATGCACAGACGCAAGAATTTCGATGGTAAAACCCTCGTAAGCTGATCAGGTTGTTTCACTAAGTCATCCACACAAGGCTTTTGTAGAGGGTACAGCAGAAAGTTGTTGTTTGACCTCAAACAATAACTGTAATCTCCACATTTCAACTTTATTCTCAAAACGGTATTTTGATTTTGATCTCGAAATTTTGACTGCTCTCAAGATGAACATGTTTTTTTTCTGTTACTGCATTGTACTTTTATACTTGTGCTTTGTACTGGACAGCGAGCCCCCTATTTTCCTCATGACTCACACCCTTCCTGCTGCTTTATTTGTATCCACTGAATCAGTTGTCAGCTCATCAGCCACAGATTATTTGAATGAAAACACAATCTGACCCAAAATGTTGAAAACTAAAATGGACAACTTTTATCCCTTCCAGTAGCTCAAGGGTAATTCTCTTGCAAACCACTTAAACATTCAGAGATTGTTAGTAAGACTGCAAGACAGACAAGGTCACAGCACACAACACTCCAAGTGAATGTGGTGGCACAGCCATTACACCAGAGAGTGTTTGTCTTTTAAATGAGTATCACTGTCAGGGTGTATGTCAGATGAGCATTTCTTTGATCTCGGTGAAACACAAATGACTCTGCAGAGTGACTCAGACCCAATTAAGCCTCTCAACATCTAACAGTGCCTTTATTCTTCAAGCCTTCCCCAATCAATTGTCTCTCCAATCCCAACCTCAGATGTGCACTTTAACTCCAATCCTCCCTTTTTGACCCTCTTTCACAAATGTGTGGGGGAAAACAGAGCATTTTGGCTTATTAAAAACTGCATTAGTGGTTTGATTTGGTTAACTGTGACAATGAGCAGCATATAGAGTTTGAAGCACATACCAGCTGAGGACCTGATGCCCATGCGTGTCTGGAGATTAAGCTCTCCCAGTGGTGACACAAATATGTAAATCTGTTTTGATCTGAGAGAAAGCCAGATGCTGTCAATTTAGCCCGGAGCATTTAAGTTTCAAAGTCTCTGCACTTTAATTTTTACTCTTTTCTAAGTTTTTTTTAAAATATAAGCTGTCATCAGGAGTCAGCTCACTCCTGACTGTGGAACAGTTATGAAATACAACACGTCAAGTTGTAACATCAGGGCACTTAATAAAAACTATCTGAAACAACAGTTTGCATAATGACAAATGGTCCACCACGGAATGCGTTACCTCCACCCTGCCTATGGACTTATAAGGGGAAACATATACACTGTAAAGCCAAGATTTTAAATAAGTTAATTAATCTAAACTTTTTTTTTTTTTAAACAGTCCTAATAAGTTAAATAAGTTCATCTAACAATTTCTTTCATTTAAGTTAGTTCAACTTCAACTGTTTGGCATATGAAATACCTGCTACTTAAAAACAAACAGCAAACATATTTACTGCTATTAAAGCTGATAACCAAGAGTTGTTAAAAACAGATTACTAAATTTAAAAATCCATGTCCTTAACTGTTGACCAAATATAGCACTGCAGTGATAAAGAAGGGATAACCAGAGATAAAATATAGGGGTTAAATTGTAAATGAGAAACCACTGAGCCTATTAACAAAACCAATACATCATAAGAGAGCAGGATCATTGAGGAATATTTGCGCTGCTGAACCAGCTGCTCTCTATCAAATTACATAGAGACCAGAGCAACAATAGCCTGTTGATCCACTGATTCACACGCAACGGTCGTCTGCATTATGAAGACTGATCACTAAACCAACACTCGTGACAGCACTGTTTGATTTTTGTCTGTGTGTGCCACATAAAATAAAAGTATGAAGAATACAAAAGGTAACAGAGCTTTTGAAACTGTGGCCCCCAGGCTCTGAAACGTTCTCCCTTTAAGCTTGAGATCTGTGGACTCAGTGGTCTCTTTAAAAAAAACCCAGCTAAAAACTCATCTTTTTAAACCTGCTCTTGGTTGAGTTTTGTTTTTATGTTTTAACTTCTGTGAAGCACTTTGTGATTTTTATCTTGAAGCGTGCTATACCAATAAAATTTCACTTACTTTTACTTTTACTTAAATGCTTCCTGACTGCATTACCTTCACAAACATATGCAGCCATCATTGTGTTGCATAAAAAGGGCTTCACAGGCAAGGATGTTGTTGCTACTAAGATTGCATCTTAATCAACCCTTTATCAGACCATCAAGAACTTCAAGGAAAGAGGTTCAATTATTGTGAAGAAGGTTTCAGGGCGCTCAAGAAAGTCCAGCAAGCGCAAGGACGGTCTCCTAAAGATGATCCAGCTGTGGTATCAGAGTGTCACCAGTGGAGAGCTTGCTCAGCAATGGTGTGAGTGCATCTGCACACACAGTGAGGTGAAGATTCAAAAAAGAACATCAGGGACAGACTGATATTCTGCAAAAACTATAGTGAGTATGCTGCTGAAGACTGGGGTAAAGTGGTTTTCTCTGATGAAGCTCCTTTCTGAGTGTCTGGGGCATCTGGAAAAAGGATTGTCCAGAGAAGCAAAGGTGAGCGCTACCATAAGTTCTGTGACTTGCCAAAAGTAAAGCATCCTGAGACAATTCATGTGTGGGGTTGCTTCTCATCCAAGGGAGTGGGCTCACTCACAATTTTGCCAAAAAAACAGCCATGAATAAAGAATGGTACAAAAACACCCTCTGACATCAACTTCTTCCAACCATCCAAAAACAGACAAACAAAACCTTTTCCAACATGATGGAGCACCGTGCCATAAGGCCAAAGGGATAACTAAGTAGCTCAGGGAACAAATCATTGAAATTTGGGGTCTATTGCCAGGGAATGCCCCAGACCTCAATCCAATTGAGAACTTGTGGTCAATCCTTAAGAGGCAGGTAGACAAACAAAAACCAACTAATTCTGACAAACTCCAAGCATTGATTATGAAAGAATGGTTTGCCATCAGTTGCAAAAATCTTGAAAAAGAAGGGCCAACACTGCAAATATTGACTCTTTGCATAAACATGATGTAATTCTCAATAAAAGCATTTGAACTTATAAAGTGTTTGTAATTATACTTCAATACATCACAGAAACAACTGACAGAAAGATCTAAAAACACTGAAGGAGCAAACTTTGTAAAAACTAATATTTGTGTCACAAATATGTTGCTCACAATAAAGTAAATAAAGCAAACTTGCCAGTTTTCCCTAGTACTAACACGCAGTATAATAGTGTTTGTACAGCTAACAGGAAACTTTCACCTGCAAAAAAATTTCTGCTTTCAATCATTTTTGCAGAACCTCCCCAGAGCCTAAAAAGTGGGTTCAGCTGTTGCTAAACATTTATTTTTACATATTAAGCAAATACATTTTTCAGCTGGCTGCTGTTTGATAAGAATGCAAGTTTGACCAGTTCAAAATGTCGATTGGAGATACCTTTTGTAGACACTAGTACATTTTTCTTTCTTTTGCTTTGCCTGTTTTTGCAGATGGCAAACTGATATGCTTAATTAAACCAAAAAATAAGGATGGTAGATGTTGTTTATAAGCTTAATATTGTCATTTTAGCGCATTGCTAGGCATGCATAATTTATATTATATATAAACTTATATATATATGTTTTTGTTGTTGTTTTTTTTCTTTTTGATCTTTAGCAGCGCCACTATAGCCCACTTGGTTGAGCGGCAGACCCATATGCCGAAAGGCTACAGGGGCCTCGGCTTGATTCTGCCAAAGGACATTGCTTGCACGTCAGTCTGCCTCACGCTCTCCCTGCTGTTCCTGTCAAATAAAGCCTAAAAATGCAGGAAAACCAAAAACAGCAGGTGATTTTTACTAGGAAATGGTTTCATAACATATCGTGCATAATTCAGTCTTTGTTTATAAGAATGGGTGTATTTCTATTAATAGATAAAGTTGTTGCAATGCTTTTCTAATATGTTATGGCTGCATAAGTGCTTTATTTTAGTCTTTTGCTGGGTGAATGAAAGGCAGCCTGGTAACATCATGGTGTCTAATACAAATAAGAACCTTCATGGACTTGTGTGCCAACTTTGGTTGTTCAGTTCCTGATGGTGTAGGATAAGCTGATGGACAAAGAAACAAATAGAGTGAGCTTTTGTGTGTTACAGTGAAATACAGTAATCTGTTATAATTGTAATGAGGAGACTCAAAGAGACATTAGACTTTGAAATGGGAGCGCAGGGACTAACATCCTCTACGGTAATTTAGGTTGGAGGACTTGTTGGAATTCAGGACTCCAAATAAAAACAGCACAATCTGTGTTAAACTTCCTCAGACTTCCTCCAGAGCATCACAGGAAAAGTCACAAACATGCAAACCTCAAATGCACATGATTCTTGAAATAAATAAATAAATGTGTTGAACACTGAACTTTGAGCGTTCCAGCGCTATCTAAAAAAAACAATTGCTTTACTACATTATTGCATGTGGCAGTTTGAAACAATGATGAAATTTCAGATTTCATCTGGATGTCATCATTGTCTGTGGCTCCATCAGCAAAGTTTGGAGCTTCAAAACCCACCTTAAAGTTTCTGGGCATTAAGAAAGTGCTACAAACTGAGGAAGAACTCTGGGGGGCAAACCAGCAGCCATAAACTTTAATTACACCAGCTTATAAGAGAGATGCGATTTCAGCTTCATCTCTATTTGCCCTAGCTCACCACAGTTATTGGAAAATAAGAAACAAAAGAGTGCATAACCCCACATTTCTAAGAAAGTGCAGCAATAACAGTGATACCCTTCTCTTCATGCACTTTGTAATAACACATGTCTGTCGTTCCCTGTCTTCCCCCGGCCGGCGCACACAGGTGTGATGCTGTCATTTCCCCTTTTCAATCCATCTTTTAAACGGTCTGTCTCTGTCACCTTTTTATTGGTGCCGGGCTGCCTGGAGGACCACACGGACACACAGACAAAGACCGTGGCGC
Organism: Hemichromis elongatus; assembly: GCA_015108515.1. Classification (NCBI taxonomy): domain Eukaryota; kingdom Metazoa; phylum Chordata; class Actinopteri; order Cichliformes; family Cichlidae; genus Hemichromis; species Hemichromis elongatus. The sequence continues at coordinate 30,551 of VUQR01005130.1, forward strand.
AAAACACAGACTCGCCCCCACACAGCAGCGCGTCACACTCCCTGTGGGAGTGAACAATACAGCCAGCCCCTGCAGGTTAATGTGTGATCTTTCTAAAGTAACTCCCTCCTGAACCTTTTGGTGGTGCTGGGACTCATATCGATTTTACACACATGGTGAGCTGTAAGAACAGATAGAAGGCAGCAACAGTGTGTGTGTGCGTGTGTGTGTGTGTGAGTTAGTGATGTGTCCTTGCTGTTATTTCATTATCCAGCTGATGATGGCTCACTTACTGAGCCAGCCCACAGAGATCAGTCAGTCCTGCAGTGTTACTAACGGTCTTACTGAAGTAATAGGTATATTTAACAGGTGTACTGTGCTCTAACAATGCCAACAAATGACATGTTTTTAATTTGAGTCCCAATATCATTTGCCTATGACAAATAAACATGGAGCAAAGATGCAACTTGTCACTGACATCCCAATAAAAAACCTGGCCTATTCTTTTTTCGCAAGAATGATAAGAAATTATATAAAACGATGGCTTGGTTAGTCGAGGGTTCATTCTACAAAAAGCAATTCACCAGCTGGGCCGATGTTGTCATTTAAATTTAACAGCGTTTTAGTGGTAAAGTCTCAATGGGGACTGGCGGTGGCTCACATGCCTGGCAGATCCCCTTGTGTACTAAATAGAAGTGAAGAAGTTAAAGAATTGAAAAGGGGAGGGAGGGGCATGTAAACGAGAATGAACAGCTTGTAGAAAGGGGAAGCGATATAGATGAGAACCGGAACCGGCGTGGTCCCACTTCTGAAATTCCGATACTTAATCTCCAAATGATCGAAAAAAAGATGAAAATAACAGACTGACTTCAAATAAAAAACAAGCAGAGAGATTTCAACAAGGTTTCAACAAGGACTGAAGAGAAAGCATCTTTGGAATAAAAACCTCTGTGGGAATTAAGGCATCAAGACTAAGATGAAATTTTAAAAGTTTCGTTTTCCTTACAGCAGTGTTTCTAACTGTGGAGCAGGGCTGTGGGGTCACATCAGGTGCACTGAGGAAAACCAGGCAAAAGATATGAAGGGAAAAAAAACACATTTATTTAGCCCAGTGTTAGCATGGATAAAAAAAACCAAAATAGAATAACCCTCAAACAATAGCTTTTAAGGATGCGTGTGAAACACACAAGTTTAAAAAAAATATGAATTTTGCTGATTTTGGAAGCTGATTTTGATATCGTTTGTTTTAAAGTCTTTCAGCTCCTCATCATGATCGCTTTGCTTATTTATCCAGCTCAAAACTGATGAAACACAAAACACAAACAGTGAACATCATCTGTTTTGGAGATATGCCCGTGGGAATCCACCAGCCCTACGTCGGCTACATATTCAGTGTTTTTTTTTCATATATCAGAAATAACACATAGCTAATATACTGTCGCTACTTTTACATTTCACTAATGCTGCTGGTGAAGCTCCAGGGCTCTGATATTAATCAACACATGCACATAAGTTAGAAAGTTAACAACAGTGGATCACTCATAGAGAAGCAATAGAATGCGTTTTAACTCCACCTCACCCCATCCACCCACATGGTGCATAGTCGCTCCTCTCAGACTCAGAGCAAGAGCTGCGTCTGCCCAGCAAAACATCAGAGTCAAGCCTTTATTTATGTTTTAATCTAAATGTAGTGACTGAATAGCTAATGTGACAACAGTGAGTGGGACTGAAGCATGACTGGTTGGCGTCTACAGGTGTGATGCCCCGTTTCAGTCATTGCTTAAATTGTCTTTCATGTTTTTATTAATGTGGGCTGTCGCAGTTATCTGAAGGGAAACACGGATGTCAACCGGAAAGCCTCGCGTTCACCCTCTGATGACAAAAAGGGACATCACCCAAGCCCACCCTTACACACATTAAACATAGCTTACAATATTATTAATTCCACATTACAGCCTCACATAATGTGAATGTGGACGTATTTTGCAGTTTATCAGTCTTGTTATCGCCACATTTCTCTCAGTATTTGCAACTGTTTGTGTGTGCGCAGCTTGCCACAATGCTCTCGACACATTTTCTCCATTCAGCCAGCTAACTCTTCAATTTCCTGCCAGTGACAGACTGCCTCAGGCTGGCAATATAATTGTCTAAAATAGAAGATGAGGAGGATGTCTTTGGAATACGGGAATGAGATCCTCTCTCTACCTAGGCTAATTCAGAATAAACATTATAAACAGAGTGAGGCTCCTGAGTTATTTAAAATCACCACCATCATATTCTCTCTCACAGTTGACTACCATTACATGCAGAGCAGCCTGTGGCCTAAGATTGAAAAGGTGGCTGGGTTGGCTACACTTGGTTTTAAATGAACCATTATCACCTCTCCTGTCCTTGGAGGATGGAGGTATTTAATCACTCCAGAAGAACAGTCACAGTAGGGAAAAATATGGTTGGAGACTGTGATATTAATGAATTTAACCAAAATATGCAATACATTTTCAAGCTCATTGCCTTTGAAATTGTTGTTTTGAAGAAAGGACCATGTCTGCAACCACTCGCTGTCGGTTGTCATATACAGTGAGACTCTGGAGCATCAATAAAAGGGCAATAAGATCTCAGTAACAAATCAGCCTGCTCTCAATCGGCTATCAGTTTGCATTCAGTTCATCAGTTTGTAATTGGGTGGGGTCAAGCTGCCAATTACATGTAATCTCTTTGTGATAATGTGGATTAACTGTAATATACTGTCAAAAAATCACAAATCTGTGGCTGCCTATACACAGAAATTCCCAGTGACATTGTTGCACAACCGGAAACTAAACTGGAAGTTTACCCATAGTGACGTAGTTGCTGCAGGATGGCAAATTAACTGCGAAATGACACAAAAATGCAGTAATCCTAATTTTATATAGCAACACAACCAGAAAGCAATCAGCTGGCAACCAGTTGAGTCGAGCTCCTATTGCAAGGAGACATACAGCAGACAAGTTGCACTCACTGGTGCAGACGGACTCAGAATGATTGCAACACGTTGTCATGTTATCTGTCTGTTTATTAATTAGAAGGCAGTTCTTTAATAAAAAATCTTCAGCAGTCTGTCAGAGACAGGTTGTCTCCCACCAGATGACCTGTGTAATCTCCTTGTGAACAAAAGTATTCGCCCAGAGGTCGAGGATGCTGCATGCTCAGCCTCCGGTTGACCAGCTGGTTCCTGAATACAAAATTTTTTTAAGGCAATCACCAGACAACCATTGATTTTCCCTAATCATAAGGAGATTACCATCCTGTTTTCATCACAAAGGCAGATTGAAGAAATTAACTGTATAACAAACGTGACTTGAACCAGTTTGAGCTCCGGATGAGAGCAAACAAACCACAAAGCTCAGTTTTGGCTGGACCCCAAAACAGAACAAGAATAATATTTCCCTAAATGCCTGATTGTGATGTTTAGTATACAGTCAACTTTTAAAAATGTTTTATTGCTGATTATGTAAGACAAAATGAGTCCCCCCCCCAGGACAGCATTTTGCACTTCCTGTCTGCTAATACTGTAATTTCAAATAGTTAAAGATATTTCCCACATCCCAAAAAAATCTAATAACATTTCTGAATGAATATTCCTGCCATCAACGGTGCACAGTTTTCCCCTGTTTAACTTTCCGCGGAACTTTCTGCCATTACTGTTTTACACACACAGTGGCACAGATAGAGCGACACATGTAACTGATACTGCAGGATAGTACACATGCACACACTTACACACTGTTTTTTTATGGCCCAGAGAGGAGCATTAGTACTGATTAAAGGACCTATTAGAAAAAAAAAAAGCAGCTGAATGTAGTCTCGCGTTATTTCCCCTGAGAAACTCATTTTTAAGATGCTTCAATAAGACCTCGCAGTTCCGCACACAAGGCCCGGACTCACAAATTGTTAATATGAATTGAAATAGCTTACAGCTTTTCATATAAATCTCCAAACCAGAAAAAGAAATTAATCACCATATTCCAAGATGTTATCCAGATTAAGATAATCCTGCAAATGACAAATATGATTTAGTTGTTTGTCAGAAAGCTTGATGCCACGTGTGGAAAATCAGAGAGAGCAGCAAAGTTCAGTAAGATTATTTCCTCTGAGAAAGCAGACTTCAACAAATAACATCACACAGCAACACAGGCGCACAATAACTCAACTACTGTTCATTACTGCCGCAAAAGAAAACATTCGTTTTGGGGAACAGAGCTTACAGAAGGTGGAAAATACTATGGCTTTGCCTGAAGTGCAGGACTGCATTTTCTCATTTCTTGGAGCTGCAAATTGCATGTTTTTATATATCATGTCTGCAAATACAGCTTTTACTATTCATTCAGAATTGTCACATTCTTTCAGTGTAAATGTGAACCTGTTAACAGGTTGAGATGGAGAACACTGAAAGGAGAAGAAGAAGAAATAGAGATGGCAATAAAAGAAGAATAAAAGAAGAAGAAGCAGATTATAAAAGATAACAGAAGATGAATAAGGTAAAAGAAGATTTTAAAAGAAGACAACAATAAAACAAGGAAATAGAAGTAAAAGACTGTATTTAGTACCTTGTAGTAATGTCTAACTGCATGTTTTCTTTATGTAAATAAGAAATAATAAGATCTCATAATACATGTACAAAAGCTAAAGAACCTCAAGGATGCCAACTGAGAAAAATCTTGACTAAAGAGATTTTCACACATGAAGTTTTTTCCAGGTTTTGCTGGGCCTGCCCAGAAGCTTTTGCTCATGTTGTCCCAGCTTACACCAGCTGCAATACCAGTAAGTTCCAGCATTACATGTGTTTAAACACCAGATAAATGATACTTTATCATTAAACTTGGTCATGGTTGGTTAAAAGTTAAAAAAAAAAGGAGAAACTTCTGTACTTCAGAAGACTTTGGCGGTAAAAGGAAAAAACAAAACAAAACACTGAAACTATCCAAATGATGAAGAAGAGCGTTGCCATGTGGCTGGAGTGACTGTGCTAATTCTGAGCATGAAATTTTTGCTCATTTCTTGAGCTCCCAATTTTCTTATTTCAACGTGTCTGTGAAGGTTCTCAGTCATCCAGGTCATCGTAGTCTAAGGAGCTGTAAGGAAAAGGCGTCTGGACTTCTTTAGGTTGCTTGAAGACGTTTCACCTCTCATCCGAGAAGCTTCTTCAGTTCTAGGGTCAAATGTCTTCAAGCAACCTAAAGAAGTCCAGACGCCTTTTCCTTCTTATTTCAACATTTTGCCGTTGTCTTCACATGGCTGCAAAAAGATTTAAACACTACAAAAAGCATCTGTTTCCAAAAGCAATCAGCATGTTTTCAAGAGCATGTAGTTAATGCTTAATAATCATCATCTTATTTGCCCCCTCCCATCCTCACCTCCGTACTCATCTCTGCACCCAGCCTTCCCTTCATGTCCAACAATAGAAAACGCACCAGTTGATTAAAGAATGGAGCATCCATCTACTGAAGAGCTTTGTGACCCATACACCACAAGAGTGCAATTAAATCAAGTACCTGCTCGCAGGAGGAGAAACAGAGAGAATAAATATGAATACATTCCTTAAAAATCTGTGTGCATGTCTGTTTCCTTTGATGCCAGAAGTGATGTCATTATGAGCCCCAGGCCTGTGTGGAACACCTTGTTTGTTTTTTTTGTTTTTTTTTAAAACGCAGAGTAATCACTGATAATTAACACAACAGTGTCGTAAGTGGTTCATAGTGAACTTAGGACAAATCTGTGTTTATTACCAAAACTGCTATTGGATGCTGCTTTTGGGAATATTTATACTGTCTAAATGTAGTATGCCATAAAGAGCTGCCGTTTAAAGCCCAGGATCAACTCAAGTTTACCCCATCAGAGATCCACAAAAATACAATCATCACCAAAGCAGAATCCAAAACCATGGAGAAATTATGTAGCCATTCCCTTTTCTGTGAACTTAACACCATGGGGAAGAATATGCTCTCTAGTGCAATGAGATTACAGCTCATCCAATATGCAGAAACAGGTATGCAAAGGTATGAATTTCAAACAGTCTGCAAAGAATCTCTTATTATCAAATGGTTCATAGAGCCAGACTCATAAATGCATGTGTTTAAGCTCAGAATGGCAGAGAGAGTGACGGCAGCATCAACCACAGAACCGGAGCTGAGCTGTTTGTTGGAAATTGATGAAGAATAATATCTCAATGTGACTCATAACTATGACTGACTGATACTGTCAAATTCTTAGCTGCAGGTTGTTCTATGAGAAATGTTTGATTGACTAATCCAAGAATACATAAACATAATGATTAGAATAAAGCAAAATTAATGTTATGTTTACATCACTAAAGCCCAACACATAATATAACCCCTTAACCAAAGTTTGCACTCATCCATTTAACCAAAGCAAGCAAGAACCCCTAGGGGTCCATTTTCAGCCTGGTTATATTTCACCACAGCATAAATCACCATAATGAGCATGCAGAGTGGAAACCGGAAGAAATGGAAAATTCACACATAGCTTAGGCAGATGGCACATATAAAGTAGCAGCTAGTTAAAAGAGAGCAAATGCCTTCACTCAGCCACACACGCACAGAGCAGCACAGGCACGAACATGCAAGCAACTGAAAGAGTTCAAACATCAAAGCAACAGGCAAACTTAAGTTGGTGAAGTGATCGTCCTCTGTGTATCCAGCGATGGAGTTTTTATTTTTCAGTCCAGTCCTTTTACCTGATCCTTTTCAAAGTGTTTTTATTTATTGTTGCTCGAACAACTTGACGCTGACCTATGAATCACTCAAGCACGTCCTAGCTCACCTAACTCAAGGGATCAATCAGTGTTGTGTCCACACATAACAGACAACTCAGCAAAGAAGCACTGTTATTTATTTCATTATTACTGTATTTAGGTACTTTGTTAATTTCAGCCGACTAAATTTACGAAAAATGCTGAAGATAGCAAAAAAATACATAAAATAGCATTTTTGCACTTACACGGTGATTCACAAAGTGCGGTTAGCCTACGGCTTCTATAAAAATACTGACACAGGACCTGAGAGATGCATCTGCCCATTCAGTTGATCCATACCGAAGCCTCAGGTGAAGTGTGGCTGTGAAGAAGGCTGCTAGATCCCCTAAAATATATTTTGCAGTCAAACAGGGCATTTTGAGTTGCACTATTAATTTTCCAATGATAAATTCTAAGATGGGATTTTCTTGACCTCCCTTACGTCAGCTTCACCCTCACCATTTCTGTTGACAGCCATTTTTAATTACATTACAAAACCTTACATAGGCTCCTTTGCTGCTTTGTGGAAATCAGTAATTCTAGCTTGCAGCTTCACGGCTGCAGATTTACATTCCCTGTTTTTTTTTCCCCTAACAGAGAATAAAGGCCCTTAAAACTTTCTTTCTTTTTTTTCTGTCTTTTTAATTTACATTCATTTTTTTTCTCCCCAAGTAACAGAGTGAACCTATCCAATGAGGCTTACAGCCTGTCCTTTATAATGACATCCTGCAGGTGGGCAGTGGATTAGTGATTAGTGCTTTACATGGTGGAACAGGTTACAATAGGTATTTAGTATAAAATGTAATATCCACAACTTAACATTGATGTTAAGAAAGTAAACACAGATAAATGTTGTGGTGCGCTCCAGTGTCCAATCAGATATTTTGAAAACGGTGAGTTTGGTGTTTGTCTTTGACGGGGGGGTAGAGGGGCACGAGTGTCAGCCTACAGGTGCATGCCTGATCAAAAGTTACAAAGCTCATGGCAGTGTTATGAGACAGACGACTGGCAGCCTCATTAACAGAGTGCTGAAGAGCTGAATCACACCCAGGACAGACTCAGACTGTCCACTGGCACGCTCCTATCTCTGAAACAGAGTAATTTGATTGAAAGGGAGCTGGCACACAATCCTCTCTCAACTTTTTGACACACTTTTTATTTCTTTTTCTCAGGTTTGAATTGAAAGATACGTTTTGCTCATTTCAGAGGTGGGACCAAAAGAAATGTTCATTTAAATATCCTGCCGGTGCCAGGTCACAGCTCACATAAAATACAAGAAAAAGTCTGAATAGTGGAAAAAAATTGGAAAAAGAACAGTTTGACATGGTTACTAAATGAGAAATGAAGACAGAGAATTACTCTAAAATCCATTGTGGATATACAGCAAGTAATTTCAGTCAGTGGTGTATTGTGAAAATATTAGATATTAGTTTGGACCGTGCAGGTCCTGGGCTTTACTGACATTCTGCAATATTTCATAACAAAAGAGAGCTGCAATATAAAACTTTATATTGTAAATGGCCTGTATTTGTATAGCACTTTACTAGTCCCTAAGGACCCCAAAGCGCTTTACACTTCAGTCATCCACCCATTCACACACTGGTGATGGCGAGCTACATTGTAGCCACAGCTGCCCTGGGGCGCACTGACAGAGGCGAGGCTGCCGGACACTGGCGCCACCGGGCCCTTTAACCACCACCAGTAGGCAACGGGTGAAGTGTCTTGCCCAAGGACACAACGAGCGAAGACTGTCGGAGCCAGGGCTCGAACCAGCAACCTTATGATTACAAGACGAAATGCCAACTCTTTGAATCACGATCGCCTCATATATGTTTAAAGGCCCAGGACATGTCCCCAGGGGAGTTAATTTTTTTTTAAGGAAGAGCCAGAGAGTTATATATGCTTCAAAAGTACTTCAATACCTTCATGTGAACTCAGCGGTAGGCGAACTAGTGAAGAATTTAAAATGATTCACACAAACATGCAAGCAAACGGTCATTTATATGCACCTAACAGGTGTAATGTACCTGAGTGTATCTAAGCAAGTGAGGGGAGTGTATGTTTCAGCTCCAGCAAATTACAGTTGTCACTCAACTAGATCCAAAAACTCAGTGTTACAATAAAACTGGTATAAACATGTAAACAGCAAATTTAAAAAATGAATCCTTTGACTCAGACAATTTGATGATAGCTAAAATACTGTAGATCATCCGTGCTTTCATAAACTTTTAAAAGCACAGTTTGTACTTCAGAGTGTTATTATTCCAGTGTTCGAATCGGTAAAATATGTATGAAAGGGATCCTCATGCTGTTACTTTCATACTGGCCTATTTTCTTTCTTATCGCACATTAAAAAGCTGAATTTTATTTCAAACTTCTCTCTTGTGGCCCGCTCAGCTTTTGTTCAGGGTTTCCAAACAGACGTCAGACTCATTTCCTAAACCTCAGTACCAAAGCCACATGTGTTCTGTGAACCCTACACATTCCCAGTCAGTGCATCACTGTTTCACATATAAGTGTTGGACCCAAAAGCTGTCATTAGGGTTTTTTCTTTAATTAAGTACTCCATAGAATGACAAAATGATCCAATTTCCTTAGTTAATTAAACAACTTAAATATGCTATGAAAACCAAGGAGACACTGGGGATGTTATTACTGTTTAAAGAAAAGCTGCTGTTCACAGAGCTCATACACATTTATTGCTGATGAAGGTTCACACTCAGACAGGAGATAATTTGAGCACGAATCTTATGTGTTTGTAATCTTTAACACTAATGTCTGTTTGATTACATGACAAATCCACGAGATTCCAATGGATCCATGTGCATGACACCAAAGGGTTAAAAGTCTCAGAGTTTCATTCTTCTTCACTTCAGACTCATGCTGTCATAATTTCATCAGAGATAATCAGTGGAAAAAAGAAAGGAAAGTCCCAGGGTGATTTTCAGCCCGTCAGACACGAACATTGTCCCTGCTTTTGATCAGCTAAAGCCGTAACAGCCTTGCTGGAGCTGGGCTAGGCCCTGAACTGCAAGTTTCTTATCATCAAAAACGCCTCTTTACTGGGTACCAACCTCTCATTTTCAGTCACAGGTGTATTTAAAGCTGCCAGCTTTGTCCCAATCCTCTCTGTCGTAGATTGGGTACATGTAGAAGTGTGTGTGTGTGTGTGTGTGTTCATTAGGCTTTATAAGTTCGCATGCATGTTTGCGTCTTCACTGGCGTCAGCGCTGTCACTTTCTGCGCCAGCAGCAGGCCCCTCCCACATGCCGAGGCCCCTCCCACTCCCACTCTATCAGTATAAAGTATGGTCTTCCCTCTCACTCTCATACTCAGTCACAGCCTCATCAGTGGAGCAAAGCTCACTCTCTTCAAATCAGCCTCTCCTGGTTTACTTCAACAGCTGCAGGTAAGGTTTAAAATATGCTCTGCAGTTTGTTTCATTTTAAAACGTCATTTTATTTCTCTGTTTTCCTGTCACAGGGGGACGGTTAGGTTACACACACTCACTAATGCTTTGAGAAAGTGTCCTTTCCCCTCATTTTCAGTTATTTATGTGACTGAAAATTAGAAAACTCTAGACAACTAAAGACTGGACTGGTATTTATTTAGATAGTTATCCACCTATATGTAATTTTCTTCTTTTGACTTTTTATAGCACAAATGAAATGTTTATCACAATGTATCTTTTTTCTGTTTTTTTTTTAGTGAGTGGTGGCTTTTAATGAAAGAAAATCATATTTACACATGAGCCAAACAGAATTTTTAAAAGACGATACAATATTTATGATTATTTATGATTAAAAAGTAATAAATGAGTAAAAATAGATACAGCCTGAAAGCTGAGCTGAAACAGAAGTATTCAGCTGCCAGATATCGTTTACTCTCTGAGTGTGGAAATGACCACATAACTTAGCTTAACTAACCCTTAACTTTTATCTGGAGAAAAACTGTTTGTGTTTAAACGTTCACAGAAGCTGTCGGTTCTTCTGTGCACATCATTTGGCTATTACTTTTCATAGGAGCTATT
>VUQR01005130.1:41369-61258 GCA_015108515.1 Hemichromis elongatus
TATATACAAATATATATATATATATATTTGTATATACATATATATATATATATATATATATTTGTATATATATATATATATATATATATATATATATATATATATATATATATATATATATATATATATATACATATGTGTGTGTGTGTTTGTGTGCGCGTGTAGTGATCGGTAAAAGTGTTATTTTCACGTTTTATGAGGAGAGGAGAGCTGTTACATACATTACATTACCACATCATTGCCAGCCCATTTCATAATGAATGAGAGACAATGACCAGCTGCTAAAAGGAATTATATTAGCATGAGCAGAATGGCTGTTTACACCACTGCTGTGTCAGTTTAAACTAATTATGCAAACCAAACGTTTCACCGGTAAAAATCACGCAAGAAGAAACTCTCAATTTCATTTGGCTTAAAACTGCAGAAGGGGGCGATTTCACCAGCACATCTGTGAACAACAACTAGAAGATGTTGTGGACTGGGAACAGCACAAAATGATCTAGACTAAGAACAAAGACTCAGTTCATAAAATAAATGAAAAATCTAAAACACTTAATTTATTTATTTATGTATTAGTTGTGCAAAAGGTAGATAACATGGCAAAGCTATGCTCTCCTGCATATCTATGTTGCAGTGTATACAGGCTGTAAAAAGATCATTCCTTGACTCAGTAAATAAATGAACACAGAGACGCAGCAGAGCGCTGTAACACTGTGACAGACTGAGGAAGTGGGGTTTTGATTTATTTGAGATTGAAAGCCCACAGGCAGCTTGGGCTATTGGTTTTATTTAATTATCTTATTTATCTAATTTTCCTTTCCAATTTCTGGAGTAAAACATCATTCATCACATATAATATGCTGCTTTGACAAGCTTTAAGATAAAAGAAAAAATTAAATAAGGAAAAATTGATCTTCTAAGCAAATGACTAAGAAGCATCCGCAAATATATGTATTATTGTGTTTAATAATATTTTATAGATTTGTATGAGGGGGTTAAAAAGGTTTCACAAACATGCCTCTGCTTTCAATGTGAGCAAACTTCATGTATTGATTCTGTGCGACACCGACTCTCCTGTGAGTTCCGATCAAGAACCAGCATACAGCTCAACATTGAACTGTAGAGACAGCCACTCCAAACAGCACATACATATACATGCATGTATGTGTGTGCAAACATGAAGCTGTTCTGTCACAGGCAGAGCAGAAGACTATTTATGAAACGTAAAATGATGTTTGCTGTAGTTCGAGGCAGAACCATTAAAGAGTCATCTCTTTCTCAACTGATGTGTTTAAATGACCTGAAACTGATTTATTGCTGCTTTTTTGCAAAGCCAGTATCGCCTGCATTGGTTTGTTTTCCCTTAACAAGCTGAGGTGAGACAGTGGAAGAGAGAAGAGGACAGATGAGAGACAGTAAAGAGCAAATAAAGGCTAACTGGATGTGTAATACTGAGTTTGTTTAACTGTTATTCTCCCCGTCTCTCCATCCAGCCATGAATGTAGGCATCTGTGTTTGTGTTATCCTGGCTGCTTTGTCCAGTGGTTCCCTGAGTCTGCCTTCACAATCAATTGTAAGACACACACACACACACACACGCACACACACACACACACACACACACACGGGTACACATGGGAGCATTTTAAAATACTCACACTCACTCACATTATGCATACAACACCCCATCATTAGATGCAGATCTAAACAGCGCATACAAGGCCAATTAACAGAAGTGTTGTAAGACCCTGATTACAACCTTTAATGTCCAAACTGCATCCATGTAGTACAACTGTATTCAGTTTTCCACTGGAGAATAAATATTTCTTTCATTTAAAAAAGTTTTGTTTTTTGTTGTTACTTTTTTAAAAATGTATTATTCCATAAATGTTTTGTTTTCTCCACAGACAGCTGAAAGTACAGCTCTTCTCTCAGGCAGCGGATCTCTCCCTTCTCCCAGCCTCAAACGGCAGGCTCGCTCCGCTCCAGCGCCCCTCTCAGGGCATCTCATCAACTACAATCTGCACCAAGAGGACGCAGACACTCCAGACAGCCTGAGCCAGCTTCTGGCCAGAATCATCTCTAGGAAAGGTGTGATCAGACGTATGAATGCCGATTACAGAATAGGAGAGCGAAGGATGGAGATGAAGAGAAAATGAAATGACTTCCTTTCCCTTTTCCCTTTACTTGTCATCTCGTAACATGCTCATGTTTCCTTCTTCCCCACATCCATCCTTCTGCAGCCTGCGTTCATTCATGCTGAGTTTCAGTCCCACCATCTGGTATTCCCACCTCCCTCTGGCCTTGTCTCTTTATCTTTCCATGCTTCTGCCTGCGCCTTCTATCATAGTCGTCTGCCTACCTCCTGACCTCACTCTCTGCTCCCTCTGTCACCGTGCATCGCTTTGTTTTTTTCTTTCAAGTAAACACTGTGTGACTACGAGACCTGCTGAGCTCATGGACAGAAATAGAAACACAGCGAGTCAGCATGACTTAGATCAACAGTCTCATTTGGAAGATATACTGTATATTATTATCATACAGTATGGGTAGTTAAAAAACAGAATAATCACATTAGTTTTATGAAATACAGTGAATGTTTTGGGATTTTTTTGCTTTAGCTTGTTTGATCCATGTCTCCTCTAGGCTCTGCCTACCACACCAGATCCTCCCTTACCAGCAGAGCCAGTGGTCTCCCCCCCAACCACAGGATAAAGGACAGAGATTATCTCGGCTGGATGGACTTCGGACGACGTAGTGCAGAGGAGTACGAATACTAGTCCTGAAGGCACGGCTTTGTTTCTTCGAACGCTAAGCCCAAAACCACCAACATTCCCAGTTAAAGTTTTTTCTTTTTAAAAATCTGGAGCCCTTTTAACACTGCACTCTCAGCCCACCAGAGCTGGCTTTACCAGTGAGAGCTATATCTCAGTACATATCCTGCAGTCTGTGAACCACAAACTTCAATCCAAAACTTACGGCAGACAGTATTGTATATTGTATGTTCGTGTTAATGTTAAGACCAAAGCCAGCAATGCTTGTCTATCCTGCAGTGCTTTCTTTGTCCCTCACTCTCCCTGTGGTTTGGATGGTAATCACTAAAAATGAGTCACAAAAAAGTATTTTTTCATGGAAAAAAGTTATTTTGATTTCTTAAAATATGGGGTCATTGTAATTTTCTAACCAGCAAAGAGTTTTTAATTTGTTTGGGAGTACTTTCGGAGTTCATTAATTCTATAGTAATTTTAAAAAAGAAACAAACTTACAACTGTGATAAAGTTACACAAATAGATAATGGTACAAGGCACAAGAAATACTGTGAAGCATTGGCTACAAAGCAGATGCTTGTTAGCATGAAGTCATTATTAGTTGTTGTTTTTGACAAACGCAATTTTAGCTTTTTGGTGTTAACAGGTCTGGTATAACAATGAGAAAAGCCACATTTTCATTTCAGTGGATATACAGAGCTTAAAAGAGAAAACACAATTTTTTTGTTCAGGAATGCAAGTAAAAAATTTTCATTTGTTATCTTAATCACAAATATAATAATGTGTTTTCCTATTTTTGATTATATTATGCTGTTTTTTCTAAAACAGTTCATTTGAAAACTTATGGATAACAACAAAATTATTTTTTAGCACTAAAAACACTAAAAGCATAATTTTGATTCATATTCAGAAACATTAAAAATTATTTTGACAATTACCAATATTGTTAATTTAGCGCTGCTGTGACATTAAACATACACTAGGTAGAGATCTAATTAATTTGTTAAGCACTATAAATCCAATTCACTTCAACTGTTAAAAGGCAAAAAAAAAAAATGCAATCAGCTGTTAAACATCACATCCTTCAAATATCAGTGTCCTAGGATTTAGATATTTGTATTTCAAAGTACTGTTAAAATGTTTAATTTTACTTACCGTTACTGCATGAATGTATATGTAGACTTTTAATGGGTTTTTGAGTAAACCGCCCCAAAATATCTTTGAGTAATCTAATCTGAACTTCATAAAATTACACAATAAAAAAGTAAAACTACACAAAAATAAAAAGCAAATGTTTTTTTCATATCACACCATGCACAACAATGAATGTGACATTGAAAAATCTTTGATCGTGCTATAAAACATCCCTGAATTGGGTGAAAAGTGGCTAACATGGCAGCCTGCTGCAGTAAACCCTGAGATTGACGAGTGCAGTGTGAAAAGGTCAAAACAGGTTTTGACAAGTACAAAGTGTTGTCTGTTTGATACCTGGGAGTCTCCCTGACTTTGCGTAATGGACTTCAGTGGCAGACACAATACAACCAGGATGCTGCAGATATTAAATCTACAGATTAGAAATTTTGTTTTCTTTTTCTTTTCTTTTCTTTATTTTTGAAAGACCTTTATTACATATAAAGGCTAACTCTCTGTATTAAATCATTAGTTTCTACAAACAGATTCAGTAAAACTCCAAATAAAGCTTTGTTTTCCTCCAATGTCAGCAAGAAATGCAAATGCTTTCTTTTCAGTCTCGTGATGTTATGGTTTCAGGGCACAGTTGGTGGGGCAGTTCTCTATATAGTGTTATACTTGAGCACTGCAGCAAAGAAAGAATGGATGTCTCTTTTTCCACAAACATTTAGTGCAACCCAGTGTGGGATTTCAGCAAATGAAAGCCACTATAGGTAAAAATAGCTGTAGCAATAGCTGATAAGCACTGGGACAAATGAGCTGGTAGCTAGAAAGGTTATAATTTAAATCTGACTTAAGTCTTAAAAAGCTCATTTTGCCTTTAAAAGTGTTTGTGTTCATGCCTGGGGATTAATTGAAATGGATTATGTTCATGATCTGTTATTCCTAATGCAATGAAGTTAGGATGAGTACTGTGAATAAAATAAAAAGCCCTCAAATAATAAAAACAAATCTCTTGGTGGAATGAACTAAATGCTAATAAGGGGCAAAATAAAATGATCTTCCACACTCAATATGAAGACAGAAAGACATATTAATCTATGGCTCTGTTTCTAATTAAATTTGTACTGGACATGAGCCTTTGTGCGTGAAATTGGACAAAAGTGATATAAACAAGACGTGGAAAGGAAATAGTTTCTGCACTTTTTAACTTTTTATAGGGGATTCATTGAAATAGGTGGGATTTCAAAGTTTTAACCCTAGAGTGTTATTGGAACATATTAGAAGAGTTTGTTTTTATGTTACAAATCAAAGTCAATAACATGACCATAGACAGTGTGGTTCCTCAGCAGTTTAGAGTATGAACACCTGTTAAAAAAAAAGGTGTGTGAACAAAAAATATAGGAAAAACATATATAAACCTAAAGTGACATTTATTTAGGATAACTTTTCTCGACTGACACTGCTACTTTTCACAAATAAAGCACACATATCCAAGTGCAGCCCTGTCTAGCCACTTCCAACTGCTTGACAGTGCTTGACGAAGCTTCTTTAACATGGTGATAATGCCAAACGTTTATACTTTTCTTCAAAGATTGAAATTATTTGAAGTTGATTCACTGAGAGCTGAGCAAATGTATAGACGTGTAGACAGGTTTTGCTATTCTGTGGAACTTGATGGGATGGCTTCCATAAAGAAGCCACGAAGACAGCTGCAAAATAAAAGTACACTTTTGAGTTGATATCCAGCCAGTTTTGAGGAAAAACAATAACAGTAACAACATTCTCTTCTGCTTACCCAATTTAAAGTCACGGGGAGGCTGAAACCGATCCCAGCTGCTGAACAGGTCGCCAGCCTGTTGTAGGACCAATACAGAGAGACAGATAACCATTCATAGATTTAATCAACTTACTGTGATATTAACTTTCCAATTATAATGTTATATCCACCTGTCGGCACAGGTAGGGAAAAAACCACAATTTTCCAAATTCTGGAAAATCAATGAAGTTTGAATATCCTCCAGACAATTACCGATTGGTCAGATGCTTTAATGTTACTAACTGTCATATAATCTTATGTTTGCTGATTGGCTGTGAGAAATCTACGTGGTTCCATAACCTTACAGTGAGACATGGAGGGGCCAATTCTGATGTTGTTTTAAGTGTTCAAAGATGGTTCCTCACCCAGTGTAGGATGTGAGCCAGGACTTGGATTGATTAATGTCTCTAGTTGGAAAGGAATATTATATTAAGCTGACTTATGAATAATAACTAATGCCGTTTATGCACATTTAAATGAGCCACTGCCGGTGTTAGAGGATAGGTTTAAACACAAGAGATCAGCTTTACTCTGCGCTCTCTTTGCAGCGAGGGTACTGAGGAGGACTAGAAAGAGAGATATTTCACAAGCACTGGCTTCTCTTCATTGGCTCATTGTTACATCCTGAATTATTTTTAAAAATTTTCTCTTTAAATAAAAAAATCTTGAATAATCAGATCCCATCATAGCTTAAAGACCTTACAATACAATATTATAACAATAGAGTACTTCTGTCCCAGACTGCAGGCTTACTTGTGGTTCATTCCGATCTACTGTTAGTTGGACCAGTGAGGCCATGAAGAAGTCTGTCCCAATTACTAAGATAATTACAGTTTTTACAACTAATTTGCAGACTTATAGACATGTCACATTTAAAAAAAAAAAAAGTGTTTTTGCAGTATATGAGCTACCTTATGACCTCCACAGACTGTTGTGTGCAGTTATTACCTCATTTATTTGTTTAAAAAAAAGTGCAAAGATGTGCGAGGGATATGAATCGAGAAAGGAAGTGGGCCCCGCTCAGGATCCTGTGTGGCTCCTGTGGGAGCAGCAGAAAGAAGAAGGATCACAAATGTTTGGAGTTGGATTTTCACAAACTTATAATGAAAGACACTTTTTATTTTCTGCTTTATACACAAATACAGCTCAGAATTACACCTGCTCTATGACGTCCTAACACTCATAACATTCATTCTTATTTACAGAACTGTTGCCACTCTATGTTCTAGTGTGCAGAACACAGGAAGGACCAATGTTATATCACCTTAAATAATAATTTGGTACACCTGTTGTTTATATTGAAAACGTGTTGACAACTCAACGGATGAAACTCAGCACTGTCTGACTAATTGTTACGCAGTTTTATTAACTTAAATTTCATCTGTTGTTGATGGATTAATAGAAATTATTCGTCAGCTGCACTTGAGGATGGTATGAATGAAACTGATAAGATGCTTCCTGGTTGGAGGCTCATCAAATACACAGAAATATTGTAGCTCTGTTGGAGTTATCTGAACTTTTTCACTTTCTATTCTAACGGTTTTCTGCACAATTACATAAAAGTACACCAATGTCACACATATGACGAGGTGAGTATCTGCTGGTCTCTTAGTTGAGATTTATCCATCCAGTATCCTTTAAAGTTTTGAACTCTGGTGATCTGCTGTAGTAAGAGTATAGGTAGTATGAAAAAAGGTATATAAAAAAAAATACAAAACAACCATTTATGTTATAATGGGTCTGTTTATTTATTCGTTTTAGATGCACTGATTGCCATCGTCCTCACACACACTGTTGAAAAGAGACATGCACGCATTCACACTCCAACACGCAGACACACCTCCATCTGACAGTCATAACATGTTAAAAAAATCAGGAAGACATGAAACAATCGTATCCGTGGTACAAAGTTTACAACAAGAGAGAACAACACCAACAATCCTAAACCAAGCCATAGTGTTAGAAAGTGCAGGAGGCCATGAGTCCCTGTCTGTAGGGGTAACATAAACAGATCCAGGAGCAGCTTATCTATGCGAGTAATACATTTATAGTGTGAATGTGAGGATTAAGAGACAAAAGTGTCTCAATTATTCAAGTGCAAAAAAAAAAAAGAAGAAAAAAAAAGACTTTGGAAGAAAATAAGCAGAGGTTTGCCGGCCAGTTCCCCCATCAGGAACCGCACCGCAGAGCTTAAAAGTGCAACAGAAATATCAAGAGGTAAACTTTACAACAAACGATGCATCGCTGTCACCTGATTCAGAGTTTCTGGACATCTGTCCCCAGATCGATTTGAATGTGGATGCACAACATATTATTTTTGACTTATTGTTTCTGAGCACATTAATTTGGAGACATAAATACTAAGGTCCCCATGTTAAAGACATTCTCACATCTCACACACATACGTACAAGCACACCCACATCAGTACCCTAAAACCACAAAAATGGAGGCAACAACCGTAAAACTAAACAATGATCAAGTGCTTTTGAAGCTAGAATAAAGGAAAATAATAACGGCATCGCTACAACATAATGAGTCTTTAGATATTTGGCATTGGTTTGATCAGGGTTAAACTTGACTGCTCGACAAAGCAACACTAGATTAGTGACGTTTTATTGGCTACGATTGTCTTTTTTTGACAATTTTTAATTGGATTTGAGTTAGTTTTCTAAAAAAATATGACACCTCTCAGCATTATGGATAGATATGATTTTGGCTGGTGTGTTTATGAGGGTTAACATGTGAGATTAATGTGAAGTTCACGTGAAATTAAAAAACAAAATTAACTGTATGCTGATAAAACAAGACAACAATCAAAGCAGCTTTAAAAGCCTCGGCTGAAGACATGACTGTTACAGCTGTAGAGATGGCAGTGATTTATAAACAGCATCATTAAACAGTGATGGTGAGCCTGGCATCAGTCAATAGCCAAACTCTTACTCTGCTCTCAAAGAGCCAGTTCGCATTACTGAGCTTGAGTCGTGCTGGTTATAGAAACACTAACAGGTACTGGCTGGTTACTGGTGGATGACTTAGTGGATAAAAACGATATGGATTAATTACTCACATCCTCCAGACACACTGTCAAACTTTCAAATGTGATCTGCTCTAGCTCTCGTGCATTTCATTTTATTTTACGCTTCACTTTAAGACGTCCACATGGAACCACAAATCTAATCAATCTAAGCACGTTTCACAGGGTCTTCACTGAGGGCAGGGAAACAGCTCAGCGGTGGCTGAAGGTCCAAAAGGTGAGGGGAGGTGGGGTCTTTATCAAAACCAAGCTCACTAAACTGCAACTAGTTTTAACGGAGATTTTCTGGAACTAAACTCCACATTCACTGACATCATGACGAAATGCTGGCACACACACTTTAACTACCAATCACGCTCATGTGAACTAGTCATGTACTTCAAATGTGCAACTTTCACTTGCTCATATATATATATATTCGAAGAAACTATATTTATTCTAAAAAAAAAAAAAAAAGTTTTACTCAAGTTCAAATGTATTTTCTTGTTCGCATTAGAAACTTCACGTATAATATACTCATTGAGAGAACACAGTGTATCTCATTGTCACTGTCACACTGACAGAATGCTACACACGAGGTTTATCTGTAAAGAGCAACACAGTCCTGGGTCACTAAAATACACTTAAGAATCTACTCTTCCTTCAAGTACCAGAGTAAAGGGTGAGAGGGGCTAAGCAAAAATGCTAAGAGCTAAATGCATCTGCCTGTTTGTGTGTGTGTGCAACTGAGTGTTTTTAGGTATGATCATGTGACCGTTTGGTTTAGTACTCCTCACTTCTTCCTCTTTGGTCCCTGTTCTGGTTTCAATGAAAGTCTGCAGTTAAGTTTATTTGGATTATTTGAGAATGGCTGCACACTGGAACAAAGTGTGCTGAATATTTTTTAAATTTGAACGACTATTTACATCTGACCGACCACTGACATGTAAAGGAATGACTAATATTTGTATGTAGGGGTGTGTGTGTGTGTGTGTCAGTGGAAGTGTCCCATGGCCTCAGCAGCCTTCACTCTCACAACAGGATCTGGATCTTGAAGCAGCATCACCAAACCTGTAAATGAACAAACACACAAAATAATTTAAACCAGCAAACAAACAGAATGAGATCTGATTTTTGAAGGAAATGAAGGTATTTCTTCATTTTACCTTTAGTGATGGTGCCCATGTTGAGGTGCGAGTGATGCTCCTCTTGAAGATTTCCCAGCATGAACCCTGATGATGGACACATTATCATCACTTGGACCACATGTCAACTGTAAACTAACATACTGTAACCTAACTGATGCAGAGGCTGGTTTCCATTTGACACCTCACGATTTTGTTGCTAGAACTTCAGTTTATAATATGGAGTAAGCTTTGAGAGTGCAGTGATACCTATAAACATGGCAGCTCCTGCTCTGACCTCAGGCCAGTTACTCTTGAAGAACTGGATGACTGAAATGTGGTAGAAGTTCAGCATGCCGGGAAAGTCCTGAATCTACAAACCACAAAGCACGCAATGAACATCACCAACAAGCATGTATGATGTGCTTCAACATCATCATTTTCTACTTTGTGGTGAGAAAAGCAAACATCGGGACACAAAGCTACAATTTGAATTTATCTCATATTTTATAAAGTGGGGAAAATTCCCCAAATTTAAACAAACTTAACTCAGACCGTCTCTTATCTCACCAGGTATTTTGTGAGGTCATTGATGAACTCTCCGTAGTGCAAGCTCTTATCTTCATGTAGGTGGTTCTGAAACATGGCTGTGATCTGTTCCGATCCCACTACAGGAGCGCACACTCGCATCGCATACTTGCACGCCTAAACAAACAAACAAATCCACATTTGCATGACAGCATGTAAACAGTTCAGCCTCTAGTACTAAAGTGCATCTGCAATAAGAAAGAAAGCTACTTTCACAGTTTGTGTGTGCTTTCCAACTGTACCTTAACCACCTCTGGGTTTGGATCAACCAGGTGTAACAGCAGGCTGACTAGAACATTGTGGATCTGGTCTTTAAACACTTGCTCTCCTGAGCCGAACGTGGACAGCTTACCCATGAGATGGATGGAAGCACAGCGGATGTCATCGTTCTCCTGGTGAGAATTAGAAATTAGCATTTTATCTAGACAACTGGAGACAGTTTAGTGGGACGTTTCATCGTCTCATGTAGGTTGGAGTGGGAAATTTGACTTTATTAGGCACACAGGTGTAGACAAGTACACAGGTGTGCCTAATAAAAGGGCCCTGATAGTAGGCACACCTGCTGAAAGTCCACAAACGCACAGGTGTCTTTAATAAAGTCAGCCTTGTGTCTGAATATTTAAAAAGTCATCTTCTCACAGGAACCTTGAGGAATCCAACTGACCTCAGATGTGAAGGAAGTTTAAAAAAAAAAAGCTAAAGTAAAATTGATATAAAATACAAAATAAAGTTACTTTATATAGGGTTATATGATAAATAACATGATACAAGACGTATATAAAGACCAAACTTACACTTTCCAAGAAAGGTTTAATCTTCATGAAGATGTAGACGGCAAGTAGGTGAACGTTCTTCTTGTCTAGGTGGACAAGCACTTTAGACAGGCCTGACATGGCCTCGAGTGTAATCAGTTTACCTGTTTTAGTTTCATTATAATAATAAAAAAAAAAGCGAGATTTGATGAATGACAGTACGATGTAAGCTTTAGGAAACACTGTAGTGAACTGGGCACAAATTTCATTAGCGTTACCTTTTTTCACTTGTAACTCTGCTGTTGACTTACCTGGATCATCTTTCTCCTCCATTCCTGAACTCATGGCTGCCAGCAGCTCCTTGGCATATTTATTCACCTGATAGGAAAGTTATAGAGAAAAATCTGAGTGATGTAACAGTTAGGGTGCTCGTGATAGCAGGTGGGTGAGTGTGAGCACTCCCGAGTGCGCGTACCTTTTCAGGTGAGCCCACGGCTATGTTCCCCAGCCCTCGCACAGCCAACATGCGGACCGTGCAGCATGGATCCGATATCCTCTCCATCATGTTGTTCATTAACACATCTACTAACATCAGCTCTGTCACCACATGATGGTTCAACAGCTGGAGTCAGATGATAAGACAGTGACAAAAAATAAATAAATAAAAACATTTTATTGTTGTTCTCCTGCTGCTGGCCAATGAAGCTGCTAAATATACTTTAATTTACTTATAAATTTTGTTATTTGTAATTTAGATATAACAATAAGAACTGGAGGCATGTTATCACTGGATTTATCACCTCAGAAAAGAAAGCAGTGACAGTGATTCGCTGGCATTCATAGATATTGTTCAGCAATGGACACAGACACTCGACGATTGCAGGCAATCTGGGACCAGCATGCTTAGCCATCGCCCTGAAGACAAGGCAAACAAACGCTGATTTGTAAAGACAGTCTAAGGAGCTGTAAGGAAAAGACACCGTAGTACGACAGGGTTGGGATAAAATGCAAAACGAGGGCTCAGTGTTTTCAGTATACCGTTTTAAAAGAGATTTGCAGCTTTACTGATGTGCAACATCAAGATATCTGTACCTTGCTAGCAGTGTCACTCCTTTAACATGTGTACTGGCTTCCTTCACTGCATCCCAGGCATTATCCTCATCCAGTTTCTTCATCACCTCATCTAACTGGACTCGTGCTAACAAAATTCTCAGCGCTTCAGCTGCTACCCTGAAATAGTAGAAAGGATTGGATCAAAAAGTTCACCCACAGAAACACCTGAAATTGTAGCTTGACAGAAATGTTATTGATTTCATACATAAAAAGATACAAACCCTGCTACGTGGATGGAGGCAGTGTGTTTTGAGTTGCTGTCCTTTGGTGCCGAGACCCCGACGCTCGCTCCCAGTCGCACAGTGAGGCAGGAGAAGAGCCGAGGGAACAGACTGACCGCTGGCTCCTGACTCTGACCGTTTAATAACAGCTCCTTGAGACCGCATGTCATCTGAATCAAAGAAGTCACAACATTCAAACCCATCAATAATCTATAGTAAATTTAACAAGTTTTAAAACAGCACCGAAAACATGCTAAACTTTTTGTACCTAGGTACCATACAACAGACTTGTATGATATTACTTCGAACGTCTAGCACATTAGAGGTGTGCACAACAATTGTGTCTCAATATAAATTTAGCAAGTCACATGTCTGCTGGTAACTTACAGCTAGTGGCTGATTGGTAGCCACTTTTGTTGTTCCTCCTCTCATTAATGACTCCTTCTTGTCTACGTAGGGTGCCAAGATGCTAAGTTTCTCCATCACCATCTCTATGATCTGATTAGCTACAATGGGATCTGCTCCCAAAGCCATCCACATCTCACTAATCCAGCTGCACAAACAAATACAATTCATGTTCACACATATCCCAGAAAACGTCTGTTACAGCTGAAATATGAGCAATTCTTTTATATATTAAGACAAACAAAAACAGCTGGCATGTGGTCATGCTGAGGTAGAGCATTTAAAGGTTCTTTATACTTACTTGTCATAAGGAAGTGGTTGGTTGACTAGTGTATTAATAACAGTCTGTAGATGCTGAGAAGCCAAGATGAGTACCGTTTGTCCCACTGCCACTCTCACCTAAACATAACACAATAAGCAAAGTGCATATAAACCCCTGATAAACAGATCGAGTTTATTACGTGGCTGCAAGAACACAAAGTAAGACAGAGATGTGCAGTAAACAACTCATAATTGCAAAACAAGGCTCAAAGGTATTCTTCTAATTTACTCTGTTATTTTAACATGGAAATAAAAAAAAATACAAAATCATTTGACTTGTGAACGTTGGTAATGCTCATTAAATGAATAATTTAAGGGTATGATATATGAATTGTGCACTGGTGTTTGTCTTTACCTGGTCCTCGGTGATGCTCTGCAGACGCACATGCAGCACCTCCAGCATCTCTGGGACCTACATACACACCAAGCAACACAGAAACAAGCAAACACTGTGTTTGGTGATCCAGCAGAACAGCAGCAGCTAAAACACTTCACCGTTACTGTTGCAAGACAACGTCTGTGAAATTGGTTGCATTTAGCCGGAATTCTGATTTGATGACTTCAAGATCATTTGTAATGTAACTAAACCAGTAACAGTTGTACTTTTCATGTCCTGCTTAATTCTCAGAAATATTTCATCAATATTTCTGGGATGTCTTGACCTAACAGCCCTCTTCAGGTCATAACAAATCATGTGAATCAGGTTAAGGTCAGAGCTATGAGGCTCAAAAAAAGCTTAATTTCCTCCTTTCTTTGTCCTTCTTTCTTTGTAAACGACGTTGCTGTTTATTTCTGTTCTGAGTTTACTGCTCACTCATTGATTCGAAGATTTCTTGGCCCTTGGGTTGCAAAGCAGCCAATCATGAGGTTTTTTGGTGTATTAAAATAAATAAATCTGTTTTGAAACATCTGAGGGGTCTTCTTTTTTTTTTTTAATTTCCCCTTCATTAAGACTATTCCTGTTCAGTTTTTTTCCAATGATGAATACATGAACAAAGACTAAACAAGGTTTAGAGAATTATAGCGCCATTTTGCTGCCCTTGGGTGTTCAACTCCCAAAACTGAGTGTTATTCCCCTTTGATGTTTGAAGGACGCCTTCTCCCAGGAGAGTAGCAGCAGTCTTAAATTTCATTCACTTGTAGACAATTAGGTCTTTTCATGGGCTGAATAATATCTAGATCTTTAGAAGTGCTTGTTGCCTTGTAGCTGCTTTTTGCTGCTTGGCGGATCTCGCTAATGCCTCTTCTTTAGGTTCTGTTAACGTCATCCCCACAATTTGCTAGTAAGCAAATGTTGAATACATTTATTTATAGGCAAATGTCAGTGATTCCAGAGATAGTTTTGCAACTCTTAATCATATACAATGACTGTACAGGCATCAGACAATGCAACTAAGGGCAATATGCATGCGCGCGTGCGTGTGTGTGTGTGTTACCAGATCTTGTAGTCCACCTCCTCTGTTCTTGAGCAGAGTATTTAAAATGACAGTTGAAGCTCGGCAGCAGTTTGTCTGGCTGTCGACGAGCCCTTCAAACAACATGAACACCAATGTCGTCAGCTGCTGCTGAGGCAGACGCTTACTCATCACCTGATTTCATGCAGGGAAAAATGTAGTTACACACACACACTGCACAACTACATTATGGTGGACAGCATGTGACATAATATACACATTACAACAGATAACTATAGAAAGATATTGTTGAATGTCATACTAAAAGGTAAAAATCCACACTGGCAAGAAAACAAGTATTAAGCACGAGCAATAAAGCAGTTTTCATCTCTCCTGCGTGTACCTTGGTAAGGTCTGAGCAGGTCTTGTACAGAACTGAGTGGTCAGGGTTCTCTAGCCTATCCTTTAAAGACAGCAGAGAGTCCACAGATTCATCCTTGTAATCCAAGGAAAACCCTAGGAACCCAGAAAATTAGACCGAAATTAAAAATAAGTTTTACAATGACCTTAAAACGCTAGATAAAATTAGTGTTTCATGTCTGTACCTTCATATCGAAGCTGTATATAAAGCAGTGTGTGTATACTGTCGATGGCAGCAGCGCGTACGGCAGGGATAGGGTCCGAACAGCGTGGAGACAGGCGGCCCAGCAGAGCTCCGAGGTTGTGGAAAGACACCATGTTCTACAGAGAGATGCACAGAAACACAAAAACAGTAAAGAGCGAATGGCAGAAAACAGCAGCGCTGCCAGACATCGAGTTGCGAGTTGTTTAATGGTCGTTACATGATTATCCATTGATTTATTAAAAAACATTTTTGCCACCAATATATCTGCCCTATGTTTGTGTCTGTACCTTGACCGTCAGGTTATCCAGATAGTAAGCCAGTATGTGAGCTGTGGCTGTGATAGCTCTCTCCCTCTCGTGGTCCTGTCCAGAACTCAACCATGATTCAATGTGCTGCACAAGAAAGTCACATCACGAAACATAGGTCACATACACTACGATATAATACTGGCATGTTAAAGTTAATCGTGATTGTATGGCAGCCCACAATACTTGACGATTTTTTAAAGTTATTTGTGGAACTGGAGTAGTGAGCAGGACTGACAAGAAGCTAAAATTAAAAGCAGTGACAGAGAAGGCGATTTGTATAATGTGCTTAAAACCAGAAATGAATACCTTTTATTAAACTGAGTCAACATTATATGAGGATGATGGTGCATTAATATTTTAATTTATTTAATAGAATATTGATATTTTGTTTCCCTGTATCGATACAACGTCAACATGTAAAATTGTGATTCTATTCTGTATCCATTTTCTTCCACATCCCCATTCTTATACTGACCCACTGTAGTAGTAGTAAAGATTTTCATTAGCATCTTAATCTTATGACAAAACTGACTTTTTTTTAAATTAAATATATAATATATGGAATAGCCAAGTGAAAACAAGAGGATCTGCTGAAATAGCAGGTTTCACCTTAAAGACATTCTGTAAGCCATCAGGTGTTGGATCTTTAGCCAATACGCTCTTCAGCAGCTCCTGCAGAGCAGCCAACGTGTCTTTGTAGAGCGCCTGTAGAGATGGACCAGAATATGTTGGACTGACAAGCATGGCAGCATTTAAAATATCCCACTTGGCTACAATGACAGACAAAGTTTGTTACAAAGATCAGAGGTGGTACAAACAAACTACAGCAGGTCTCAGTCTGCCTCACTTCACCTTTCTCTGCTTGGGATCGAGCGGCTCCTCTTCTTTAGTTTTCTCTGGAGTGTGTGTCTCAGCTGGCAGAGAGAACACACTGTTTATACACACCTTTAGCAAGTCAAAGCTCTCATTCTCATTCATTGGAGGTTCCAGTGGCCTGAGGCATTAAGGTCAAAGATAAAACACTGGGAGATGACAGAGCTTCAGTCACCGATGATTCATTTCACGTCAGCAAAGTGCTTCTTCGTATTTGTCTTCTGTTAACTTTGAGTTCTGTGGTTATCATTTAAGTCTGCCACAGGAAGTCACTCTAAATCAAAGTTTTACAGTTAACTGAGTGCAAACAGTAAGATTAACTACTACAAACACTCATTTACAAGCAAGCGTTCTGTACATGTATTTGGTAGCTGTTTTTCTCTATTATTAAGGGACTTTTCATTTCTGTCATATTACATTGCAACGTTTAGTTTCTTCACTAAAGTGAAGGATACATAAGGTTGGCACACGTGCTCATCACAAGCTGGCGCACTGGAGTCCTCAGTGCATCAGGTTGCTCTGCCTTAATGAAGTCCTGACCAGTGAAAAAAATAAATAATAAAAGACCAGAAAATGTTTGCATGTTCTTATTGGCTGCAATTACTGTGTAATAAGAAGCTGGCGCTTAACTTCTACTGACCAGCATAACAGTAATGAGCTCCTGCTTGCGAGAGAAGATGTAGCCTTGTTTCTTCACACACTCGCTGATGGCTTTGGCTATGAGGCCAACACTCTGGATCAAACTGAGCTTCATAGTCAGGTCCTGTATTGGGAAAACACCGAAATGCAGGTGCACAAAATAAAGAAAGACAAATGACGCACAAAGACATACAAAACACACACACACACACACACACACACACACACACACACAAGAGGCAGTCTCTATTATCAAGAAGGACCAAGAAGCACTGCAAAACTGTTTTAGCAAAAACAACTCTACACAAAATTAAGTAAAAGCAAACAATAATAAAAAAAATTCAATCAACTAATTAATTAAATCAATCCAAAATTTATATTGCAGATTGATCCTCCATGCCTATGGATGGAAAGAAATCATGTGAGGAGATCAGTACAACAACACAACATCTGCAAGCTCTGATCAGCAAGACATTATAAAAGCCGTTCACATAGCGTGCGAGTCACCGGTGAGTAATGTAACAACAATCAACCTTTAAGCAGCTAAAGGCACAAAGAAAGAAAGAGTAGAGCTTATAGTGACGAACACACAGAGAGACCTGAAGGTGTTATTTATAAATGTCACCCTGACTAATAATGCCGTAAACACAGCTGGGTTTTTTTTCACCTAAATGATTATAACCACCAGACGAAATGTTAAAAGCTTAACAATGCATACATAATGCAATATTGTCGTAAACCTGAATATTAATTATTAAGGACAAATGTAAGAGAGGCGGTCTGCTAGTTTCTAATCACCTGCTCTTCGTAGCCAAGAGCCGACAACAAAGGATAAAAACATCTTTCAAGTTTTCATAAAGGGAGTGTGTCGAGATATTTTCAGTGATGCATCACTTTGAAGCTACATTTCCCAGAGGTACACCACAGTCCCTCATTACAATAAGAAGTGATGCTCAAAATGGTTTCAGACTGATCAACAACCACATTTAGCTGGGACACATTTAAGTCTCATTGCTATTACGTGAATATGAAAAAGTTTACAAACTGCATTTTAAAAATCAACATAGACTCCACCACCACACTGGAAACATGTTAGTGACTGATCATACATGAATGCCTTCAGAGGACAGTAAGGTCTGGTGCTCTTGCACTGTGAAACTTCACATAGATGAATGAAGAGGCTGTTTTACTGCACAGTGCTCTCAAACTGAAGACGTCCATGTATGACTTTAGTGACAATATCATTAAAAGTGTGCAGATTTATGCAGAAATTTATTTTAAAAAAAGGAGGGTGAGATAAAACTGAAGAAAGAGGAAATGTTAACTAGCAAGGATTAAAGACAAAGCTCCTGGATTCCTGTGACGATACCTTTGTCTCTACTTTAATCCCCAGAACCTGCATAAAGAAAAGGTGATAAGGAATGAGCTCACATACAAATCCAGCCCTGATTCCTGCAGGACTCAGTCAAATCACATGTGTTCATCAATAAGCAGTTTAAATTAAGCG
This sequence comes from Hemichromis elongatus, assembly GCA_015108515.1. Taxonomy (NCBI): domain Eukaryota; kingdom Metazoa; phylum Chordata; class Actinopteri; order Cichliformes; family Cichlidae; genus Hemichromis; species Hemichromis elongatus. Next base: position 59,972 of record VUQR01005130.1, read on the forward strand.
TTTCCCTGTTCACTGCCTGTAGCATCAGACCTGGGTCTTAGCTCAGTGATGCAGGAGTGTGTGACACCCAACAACACCGTCTCAAACAATGACAAACTGCTAAATCACAAGACTGTTTTCATTAGTATCAATACTAAATTCTATAAGGTAAAGTGAGTAGTAGTAGTATTAGCAGTGTTTCCATACCTTGGTGTTGAAATGTTTACTGATGCAGCGGAGGATGTCCTGATCAATGCGGTTCAGAATCTTCTCTGGAGGGGCGTTCACAGCCACCTGACCATAGCACAGGATTAATGTGCTTTTCACCTTCTCCACCTCGACGTCATTGCGCTCCTGTGGTTAGACGAGAAACTTTACAGTTAACTGCAGCTGTGTTTTTAAAAAACTGTACATCAGTTTTTGTTGACCAATAATTTATGCCACGCTTTTTTTTTCCTGATAAAAACAAGCTGATAAGTAAATAAAAAGTTATGCTCAAGGACAAAAATGATGACAGGATGTGGTGACACTTTTTGTCAACAACAAATAAATAAATAAATAATCTGAAAATATTCTCGAGAGACAAGATCCAATCAGAAATATCTAAGATGTGAAGACGGGTGAGATGAATTTGGAAGCGATCCAATCAGAAGTAATCTCTGATCCTTAACTAGCTGAGAGGAAGAGAAGACTAGACATTTGGAAACATTTGATATTTCAAACAACTGTCACTGACAAAACTCGACACTCTTTCACACTTTATAATGTAGCCAAGGTCAGATTTGATCCCTATAATCTTATGATATTTAGGTGACTAAAACTACCAGAATTTACATGTTTAAATTATGACTAAAACCAAATGATATTTTCATCAAAAGATTGTGACCAAAACTAAAATAAATTTTCTGTCTAAATGAATACTGCTCTACATAAAATAAACGTAAGGAAACTTGTTATTTATTTTCCCTCGTACTTTGAGCAGGTTGAAGATGCTCTGGGACTTCTTGAAGGCATCCGATTTTCCAAACTCATCCAGCTTGGCCAGAGTTCCCTCCAAGTGGCTGTTTGCGCACAGACCGACGCCCATCGCCACTCCCTGAGAGATGCAGATGACAGGAATTTAAAGTCAGACTATAAACCTTATAGTCTAGCAAGAATATCCAAAGCGACATGAGTTTTGTATGAAAGAATATTGTCAGGTGTCCGTTTCAGATACCTCTCTTTCGACTGCATCATTGTGCCGAGCTGCGAGGAGAACTTCATGCAGCTGTTTCTTGACCAGCTCCTTATTGAAACAGTGTTGGAGCG
>VUQR01005135.1:3198-18563 GCA_015108515.1 Hemichromis elongatus
GGTATTAATATGTAATATGTAGGTAAAAGTGATCAGTACCAGAAAATGTCTTGAAGGGAAATTGGTCATTATCAATACTCTGTAGGCCAATTTAAAGCTCTGCGTAATTTCCCTATGTACACAGGCTGCACGCAGGCAAAGCTAGTCCACACAGAGTGTAGAAAACATGTTAAAACAAGCTTCAGTTATATACAACCTTTCTTTGTTATGAATGAAAGAGCCTGCCAGCAGTTAATGATTAGGCAGAGAATGGACCATGATAATTACTTCAAAAATGCCAGTGCTAAAGCGCAAACATCCAAACACCTGGTAATATGACTGTGTGCCAATAAAGAAGCCGAGCTTTTAATCAGCACCCTTTAAGCCTTCGCACTCTCGTCTCAAAGATGACAGGGAGCAGCAGCTCCGAGGTGAGTTTTCTCTGCTTCTTTTTTTATCGCCGTGTCCTCCTATTTCCTTCTAGCTGATTTTTTCCCTCCTTCTTGTCATCTTGGTTGCATCCCTATTCCCTCGGGTATTCATTTTCAGATATAGCAGATTCTAGTAATGTGCTATCTCATATGTTATTCATTTTGGCAGTCATTTGATGTATAGGATTTGTGGAAACACTGTAGCATCATCATGGGAAACTTAGCAGCCAGCTAATAACAACCAATACCACCAGCTACACTGAGCCAAGCTACCAGCCACTTACAAACACACCAACAAACAAAAAACGCCAACACTGTCAGCCTGTAAAATTGATTTTTAAGCTCTTCCAGGTTTGATTGAGGTGCTCTGTTTGTAAACAGTCTCTATTCTGCTCTCTTCCTTAAATCTTAGGAAACAAAGTGAAAATACAAACCAAACAAGTCTGAATGGGAAAACAAAGACAGCCAACATGTTTAAAAAATTCTATGTTAATACTTATTTTATTCCTAGACTTCAGGATGTTCCCTTGCTCCTAAGCCTATCTTTTATCAACTGTAAGCTGGTAACAAGTGTCCATCTATGGTAGTTGTCTTAAAAACTTGAAAATAAATTGGACATCCATTTATTTTCTTAACCGCTTATCCAATTCATGGCTACAGGGGCACTGGAGCCTATCCCAGCTGTCACAGCACACAGGACATGATTATTCATCTAAAGCCAGTCTCAAGTCTAAAGCCAATTAATAATTACCAATTAACCTAACAGGCATGTCTTTGGACTGATACCTGGAGGGAACCCACGTGGGCACTAGGAGTACACATTAACTCCACATAGAAAGGCCCCAGCCAGTCAGAGGATTTAAACTGAGGATCTCCTTACTGTAAGACAAGATTACCAACCACCGAGTCACTTAGTTGCAGAGTACTGTGAAAATGTCTTGAATCGCCGCTCATTTCTTTATATTTGTGGTGGCAAAATGGGAAATAGGTAAAGGAGTGCAAACATAAATAGAAATACAATCAAAACAGAAGCACAAACTGTTTGTTTGTGCAATTCAAACAAGCTTAAAAGTCAATATTCAGTGTGATGCTATTTATTCTTCAACACACTCTGAACTATCTGAGGCAAGTTTTCATTTAAATTGTTTGAGTAATCTTCAGTCTTTTGCTTTAGTGATCCCACACTGCTTCAGTAACACTGAGGCTTGGACTCCAGAGAGGTCACACCATGACTGATATTATTCCTCCATGTGTGTGTTTATCCAGTTATTTATTGGCATTGTGTCTCAGGTCATTGCTTTAGATGGTATTGCAAGGTAATCAAAATCTGATGGTATTTTACGGTGTTCCCCAGTGGTGCACACCAATGGCTGAAATGCACCCCAAATGATGACAGAGCCTGCACCGTGGTTTACAGATGCCTGTAGACACTCACTGTTTTACCTCTCGCTAGACCTCCATACATACATCAGTTGATTTGAACAAAATAATTCAAATTTGGGTTCATCGTGCCATCAGATCTGTTGCCACTGAAATTCAGTCTAGCTCTTTTGCAAAGATAAGATAAGACTTTATTGATCCCACAGTGGGGAAATTGAGCGTTAGCATATCTCAGCCTTTGACAGCCACCCCTTCCACTGAAATCATTTCTGATTAAGCTTCAGTGAATAGTAGATGCGTTTGTTTCTGCAAAATACAATTTTATGCCTGTAAAAATGTGTTATTTTTTATAAAGATACAATTAAAAATTGGTTCTTAGCTAACTTGTCTGTTATATGCAAAACTGCTTTATTCATTCATTAATTCATTGGGTGCCTTTTTATGCTTGAATATGTTACAGGTCAGTGTTCGGTGGATTAACACACAAGCAAAAAATAGTCTTCTTCTGAAAATGGTCAGGTACAAAGACTGGACAGAAAATGAGTGGAAAAAGCAGCCAATGTTGGAAGAAAAACTTTGAAATAGCCTGGAGAACTGACCACTCTAAAAATCACCAAAAATCCTGACTGCTTAGAAGCAAAAGGCTCGAAACTTTTACACAGCACTGTATGGTAGTAAAATGGTCAAACTATTTATTTACTCACTAAAAATATGATTATATCTTTAATCTTGATCTGAAACTTTCTGACATTTTATTCTCAAAAGGCCAGTGAATTATCTCCTCTTTAATTCTATACTGCTGGTAAATTTAAAACCAAATTTTCAGCATATGAAACACAATCTCACACTTCAGCAGCACAGCCTCATATATTAAGTCTGATGCTCCACAGTAAATACATCCCTGCCCACTCACTGCTGTATTCTGGAAATTTGGTGAAGTCATCAAACTGTATTCTGCTCAAAGGAATCATAAAGGTGTAATCATCCCACCTCAACAGGTGTGTGAAAAGTCCCTTGTAATTCTTTAACTTTTTCCTGGTTTCATCATATGTAGGCAGATCTATGGAGTCAGCTGACCTGTGAAAAAAAATGCTCTCTTTTCTTGAAATTAGGCAACAAGTAGATATTTTCAAAGTAAATTGAACCTTTCCCCCTTTACCAGCTTTATGATGAGTCAAATTATTCAGATATTCCATCACCCCACCAGGAACAGTTAGATCAATTCACTACAGAGAGTCTAAACTTAGTATTAAATATTTAGTTACGAAACCCCAGTTCAAAATTCCTGAACATCAACACAGGTTGGAACAAGAATCCGTCCCAGCAAAATTTTCCACCTCTAATAAGTGCTACTTTCGTACAGGAAGGGTAATTATAAGAGAATGAGGTGCAAATCAGAAGATGGAAGCAATGATAGATGGAAAGAGTGAGATTTAAATGGTGTGCCGGTTAGGGGAGCAACTCATTCATCAACTCTGTTAGATGCTGAGTTAGCTGATGAGCTGTCAGCTTGATCATTCTGTGTTCTCCATCGTGATCATGCCAGAGTTAACAAACTCTGATCGTGTTCATCTCATCACTGACTGAGCATCAACCTTTGCCTTGTGATCCAGCTATACAAAAGCTCCCTCTTGACAGCACAAAGTTGCAGGGCCTGTTACACAGACAATGAAATCAGTCTGATGTGCCACAGTTGTCACTGAAATCCTCATCAGAGGTGTCTCGATCAGATCCAAGATTTTCAAAAAAGGATCATTGCTGTTAAAATCACTGACAGGTGACTCAAATGACTTAGTTAACATATTCGCAGCAAGGGTTCAGTCTGTGTTCTACACAGCAGAATATATATTACATTATTATACTATATAGTAGTAACAAGAGAGAGCGCAACAGAGGGCAAGAGCTATCCTAAAACCTTGATGCTTTATGATGTTTTTATTGCAATTGCTGATGTCAGCCTGCTTTTATAACAACACAATGATGTCTGACCTTTGACCTATGACCTTAAAGCATTACATACTAAAGTGATGTATTTTTATTATCTTTCATATATATGTTTGGAGCAGAAATCTTTGGCTTCTAAAGGCTGTAAAAACTTTAGATTTTAGTATATAATGATGCAGTGTTTGATTTTGTCAAGAATTTTGGCATCTTTGTGATTTTGTAGCGCATCATATTGAAAAAAGAAAAAGTGTGTTATGCTGTTCTCTCCTTGACCTTATATCTGATATAATACACTTGCTAAGGATTCTTGAAATTTGTTTTTAAGGCCAGCGTTGACCTTGGGCACTAACAATGAAGGTCAATTTTTTAATTAACATAGCATTTCCCTCAGTTTGAAGACGATTGCTAAAAAACAGTTTTTACTGATTTTCACATATGGTGTGACTTTGACTTTGACCTGTTTCACCAAAATGAAATCAGCTCGCACTATTATTGGTATCTACCATTAGGGTTGGGCGATATGCAAACATTTTCCAACCGACAGTTTTAAGTTCAATAATCGACGATGGGCGACTTTTAGGCGGAGCAATGTCAACATGCACGGCCATATTTGTGCCTTTACAACACAGAAGAAGTCCAAACATGAACAAAATAATTGCCAAAAAAAATAAAATTAGGATTTATTTGGCCTTTAACCGAATGAAAGAGGTAAACCTAAGGATGTAACCAAAGCAGTGTGCCGCTTGTGCAGATGTATAGTCCAAGCAAAGGACTCAAACACGACTAACTTGCATGAGCATGTACGTGTCCATCATCCAAATACTGTTTTCTGAGGCTACTGCCTTTCTTTCTTTTTGTTATGAGTTTGAGTAAATAAATCGCTGCATTTCAACACACTCTGAGGATGGTGCACAACAGCGCTATAATTATTATTTTTCTGCTGGCTGCTTCTATTATCTCAATCATTATTAGCACACTTACTCATGGGCAAATAAATAAATAAATCGCCCTTGTGAAAGTGATCGATAGTCGATATATTCTTCCAATCGTTCAATCCTATCTACCATCACACAAAATTTGAAAATGACATCTTAAACTTATGAATGCTAGACTGCCAAAAACAGACAGACAGACACAAAGACAAACAAACTGAACCGATAATACACGACTACAAAACTACCAGTTATATTGTGAAAAAATCATTTGTTTTTCCTGGGATAAATAAGATGTGATATACTTGAATGTGCCACTCTGTTTATATGAGTTGCACAAAACACTATAATAAAATTAGCTCAGAATGATGGGTTTAACCTCACCTTCACATCATCAGGAAGTTAAAGTATAGAAGATGTGGTTGCATAGACAGATATCAGTCCTTTGTCCCTGTCTTATTTTTAGGAGGTTTTCCAAAATCCTTTTCTATATCATCACAGCCTAACCCAACACTTCCCCAACAACTCCAAAATATTTTCAATGAAGCGACTCTGACTTTATTTGAACTCCTACATGATTTGTAACTTTCCTTTCTCTGATCCAAAATAACCTGCGTAGGCTTGCAGTCTTAGGTTTCTAAGTTTCCTCTAAGTGGCAGCTTCCAGAACTTTCCAGTCCATTTTTCAGTTTTGTTTTGTGTGGTCTCTTTTTTTTTTATTACTTGACCAGATCCTCACCACACAAGCTTTAAAATCTCTACCTCAGTAGAACTGGGTAAAGAAAAGCAAGGTTCTCTCTCTGTTTTTATTCCTTTTCCTTGCAGCACCTTGTTTGACATGTGCGTACTGTGAATGTTAATACGCAGTGATTTTATTATGAGTTGAAAAGTGAAATTTTCATAAGATAAGGTTAGGTCTAGCTCACACCCTTGACTTTTTCTTCCTGCATTAAAGCAGTACACCCAATTCCTCAAATATGATCTCATTATTGCAAGTATGGAATTGTGTTTTGAGACTGACTCATCTATCTCACAGGATGAATTCTCATTAGGGTGGAGGAAACCAATTCTCTCTTGCTTAATAGCAAGAAAGATTTCCTTCTTTTTTTTTTTTTTGCCTCTGCTGCTGCAAATCCTTAAGCTTAAACCGTATTTTCTCTTCTTGCTAACGCAAGCTACCCGTGGCGAAGAAGAAGATCTCTTTATCTGTATTGTTATGATGCTGATTTACAATATGTCTGGTCACCCTTTACACTCATTAACTGCCATTACTATCATTCCCCTACCTTGATGGGCCAAGAATCCACAAGCTTTTGGGTTGGGTTGGGTTTTCAAGATAACCAATGTCTTTAATGCTTACTCATCAAAGGGTTAAGTTTCATCTCAGGAGCTTTTGGTGCTCCTGTGCAAACCTGTACAGCAGATGAGAAGCAGAGTGTGTGTCAGTGAGGTATGTGTGGGTACACACCCCAAATGAAGGGGAGGGGAGTATACATGCAGACAGAACACCTTCAGCCTTCTGTCTCCTGTTTTACCTCAGGGGAAGTACCAGCTGCCTGACAGTAACACTCAGTTTTAGCCTAATATTTATTCACCAGAGAGAGACACATACCACTGCAGCCATGGGGAAGCAGGTAAGATCTGATAAAGAAACATTTAGTGGGACTGGATTAAGTGACTTTAATTAGTGCTGAGTCTTGACTTTATTTTTTTATTGCACAAGCAGTGCTAATCATGTCAAACTGAACAGCAGGGAAAGTGACTAGCACCGTGCTAAGTCACAAAGGGTGAAAGTTGGAGCCTTTATCCTTTTGTTAAAGTTTTCTGGGAATTTTTTTCAACTTTTCCTTTTTTTTGCACATCAATCATTGCACATTGCTTAAAACCCTTGGAATCTGCTATATTTTACATAAGAAACTGACACACTGCAGTCTGCACAGTGAAAGAGAATACACGCATGGATGCACAGGTTTGCACAAACAGGTTTGCATAAGAAGAAGACGAAAAACACTAAAAGCGTGAGTTGTTTTTGCTTCTCAACATAAAAGTTAATTTAAAAGGGAGGGAGGCCAGATATGTTGTCTTAATATGAAGTTCACTCATGCGTGCACATGCATCAAATCTGCTGACAACTGAACAAAACAACTGTTGGTAAGTTATTCAGCTGGCAAAAAAAAAAAAAAATCTTTTGCTATGCACAGGAAGAAACATGGTGCTAAGGTTTTGTGCAGTCTTGTGTATTTTTCCTGGATCGTTTATAAGTTTCGACGAGAGGCCTTTCCCTCCCTCTAACTTTTATTTTGGTAGGAACTGAAGCAAAGCCATGTTGTTTCAGACAGACCAGAATGTGCAATTGTGCCAAATAACTGCGGATAGGGAACTCTGGTGAATTCATTTAGGATTTTAGTACTTTCCTACATGCAAGCATCTGGATCTGTTTTTGCTCTGAAACACCCTGCTTGCTGCAGTTTTAAGAGACTGAACTATTTCTTAACATTAATCTTTTGTGCCTGAGGTATTGAATAATAATCATATTATAAAGACACAGAAGAAGATAGCTTGAATGTATTATTATTCCCCCGAGTGCTTTGGATGTCTGCTCATTTTAATATATGTTTTAAAACTCCCTCTCGCCTTCATTACATAGCTCTATTTGTAATGAAATCGAGCTCCAAATGATAACTCCAAATGATAAACAAAACAGTCTCCGTCGGCTCAGCAGTGCCAACTCCATCAGCTGTGAATTCTCTGTGCCTCGTTGTTGTGACAGAGCGAGAGCTGATGCTAGGTCACTCTCATTGTCATGGCCAATAACTGTAAATGGGAATGGGGTCTTATGGGGAAATGGGGCCTGTGTGATTGTAATGTGTGCGCATGCATGTGTTTGGATTCACCGCGCTGTGCAGCTGAAGCATATCCCTCTATCAGTGATACCTCTGCAAATGCTTCGTCCATTATAAAACCTTGAAGAATGTGCTTTACAGGCCAGGGTTGAGTAATGTGTCCCAAACTGTCTCAAAGGAATGTTTTGTTGACATGTAGATGGAGTGTAAGTGAAGGTTTTTGTAGGTCCGCACCGAGCCAACATATACAGCGAAAGCAGCAACACCTCAGTGACAGGCTGTTATGTGTACGTTCTACACGACGGTGGTTATCATGGACAGTGCTAAATGAAATGACGACTGCAGCGTCAAAAATTAATTTAACCCGAGAAGATAGTGTGTTGAAAACATCGCTCAGCTCAGGCGCAGCTGACCCAGATCCCAACAGCTGCACTTCTGCCTTTGGCTCCAACAGTCTCCATGAACACATGAACACAGTGCACCAAAACAGATGTTCAAACCTCCTCAAGCAAATCCTGGCGTAGGATGTTTGAGCACAGTGGCAACGTGTCTCTGTTTCTCTAACGGAGAGCTGGAGAACAGATAAGTGTTAAACCTCTTCACTGGAGAGTAGACGGTACACTTTTATTCCTTCCTGTGTTGGATAAGTACTGTCTTTAATTGCTGCTGCTTGTGTTTGTGGGGGTATTTAGCTGAATGCTTCACTATCTTTGATAAGATAACTTCAGTGTTGTCAGTGAGAGTATAATGATAAAGACGTGACACTAGTTTTAGTGGGTCCCTCGGAAGCTGGAAGCAATTACAGACTCCTCCAAGCAGCAAGAATGTAGCAGGCGTTCACCACAAGCTCTTTCAGAAAGATACATTTTTGTCAGGAAAAATAAAAAAAAATAAAATAAAAGCCAAAACTTTTAGGCCTTGAGGCTGTGGTGTAGGCTAAGCATAAAACATGACCTTACTTTTCCAAAAGAGGAAAAAAAAAAATCCTCAGTGTTTCAGTTCACTGAGAAAGCACCAGACACACTAGCCTTTGAACCACACAGTATAACTGGTGTCCTCTGTAAATGATATATGAATGTTTCCTTTTTTCTTTTGATCCCTTGTCATAATTTTCAAAACTTCATGCTCATCATTCCAGGCTGGAGTGTAGTAAATAGCTTTATACGTGCCGAATAAGGCTATTCAAACATTAACAGAGTGTCTTAAAAGCGTTGCTTTAAAAGCACTAAACAGACATACTCTGTAGGGAATCCCTTAAAATATGCCTGTTTGTATCAATATTTTATAATAAATTCAGTCCCACCACTTAGGATCACAGCATGTATTCGTTTGATACACTATACTAGAGAGCAAAACAGGGCTGATAATTGATTGTGTTGCTGGCAAAACTGAACGTAGCATCAGTGAAGCCACAGAAAACTGAGGGGACATCATTTCTAGGTCACTGCCCACCGCGGCTCTATACGTTCTGCCAGTCTATCATAAAACACAGTGAATGCGCGTACATAGACGCTGGATCTTGTGTGCAGTATCTTCCACAGTTTATATCCTTAACCCTCCTACACTCTAAAAATGGAGAAGTGCAGATTTTCTTTGAGACACCGGCTTAAATTGCACCAAATAACACCTCTGTTGAAAGCTGAAGATAAATTGCAGTGAGTGTTAATTGGCCTGGTACTAACGGGCTCGTTCATTCAGTTGATGTTTGGATTGATTGTGTGTTGCTTAGTTGTGGGCATCATGCCTTGGGGATGAAAGCAATTAAAGTGTTGAACCTTTGCCATGGCGGGGGCAGGCTACGCTTTCATCTTATTGTTTATTGGCAAAATGAGAAGTGTTTTGGACTGTCCTAGTTAGGAAAATAATTATTGCTGCTTAGATCACTGTTTGCACTCAAAAGGACAATCTGGATGCCAAAGCACGCGCTAACTCAATTGGGCATGTACATTCAGACTTTAATTACCGTCACTTCTGAAGGCTTAATGGCAAACATAACATTGTAAAGATATTCTCCTTTGTGTTGCCTTTCACTTGCATGTGCTCTTTTAGTGAGCAGACCCTAACAATTGCAGGGATGTATATAGCTGTGTATTAAAGCCAGCCATGCAGGATAGCCCTGGAGACTGATCCCATCTGTTCAAGGCCTGGCTGCTTAGTTAGAAACTCATCAAAATGTAGTCCCCCAAGGTTTGTGGACCCCCCTTTGTCTCTCCATTTGTTACCTCTTTGTCTCATCGCTGAGAGGGTGGGGTGCCAGGGGCAAGAGCTCAACCCCGGAATAGGGGGGGTTGATGGGCCCAGGCATTAATGGAGACAGTATCCATGAAATAGCCCAGTGGAAGTGACGCTTCCTGGACATGTTTTACGCTCGCATGAGCATACGGCTGGGGTTGGGGTAGGGTAGAGAGCTTTACCAATGAGGGAGGGAGTGTGGAAAGAGACTAGCCAGGATGCTACTGTATGTTTTGCTTAATTTCCCATGTGCTGCCGAAAAAGAGAGCTGAGCTGTCAGTGGGAGTTATATCTTACTTCTGCATTTTTGAAGATTACTCTGCTATACCATGTAAGTCAGACTTACTTGTAACTGTTTGGCTGCTAATGAAATACCCTGATTATTTAATCAGTCCTGATGCTTTAGTGAGCATTTCTCATTATTGTGAGAGCACTGTTTAGAGCATATGGTGTCTGTCCTCCAGTTAAAAAATGTTACCTTAAATTTTATTCTCTGTTTAATGCATATTTAAGATTTTCTTTGTTAGTTGTGAAAGAGGTTTAAACTTAGGAAAGACTAAACATCAAGATGAAGCATATGATGATGATGATGCAGTTTAAAAATGTCTGCTCATTTGTTCACTTGGAGAAATCCTGTTTTATTTTTTTCCTCATCAAAGTTTATGTAACATTCAATTTCACAGCCTATTTTTTCTAACTTCTTATCTGCTTTTTCAGGAGGGTATTTCTAGCCTTTTTCAGGTCTTTTTTTTTTTCAATTTATAGAGCTTGATGTGCCAGCCATCATCAAGAGAACTGCCTCAGGCAGCAAATGGCCTTATTTAGTAAGGATGAATATTCATTTGTTTAAATAATTATTCCAACCATGCTGTTATTTATTGATAAGGAAATATATGTGCACTATAATATGACCTTTTTTTAAAAATTCTAGTAGGATTACACTAAAACAAAAGTCCACAAAAGGTCACACATAAAAATACATTAACAAAGCATAAATAAAATAGCTTCTGTTACTCCTCAACAACTGGAGTCCAATTTGATATCAGCTTGATAGAATTAAACTGCCAGTTTATATTTCAGTAATGTTCATACATTATGACATACCCCATGGTAAATATTTGAATTTATACAGTTTATCATATCTGCTTTTAGTGGGAAGCAGAGCTACTAAGTAACAAGAAGACACCAAAATAAATATGGATAAATTTGCTGGACTTGAAAGCCCCTGAGAATTTGTGTCTTAACAAGGATCACATTGGCTTTCCAGTGGGTGAGGTGGGGACAGTTGTTAAAACCACAGCCCAGACAAGTTTTATATTTATGGGATGAGTAAAACAGAAACAGACATTTTTCCACTTTGTGTTTATTACAGTTCAGAATAGGGCGTGACTTTAGACTGACCCTGAAGTAGCAAGTCATTTTCATCTTTAAAAAGCTCTGGCCGCAAATGTCAGGATGACTCTAATGTCCTGAGTTTTATTGCCTTTTATTGCCCTAATATGATTCTCAGTATGAGAGCAAGTAGTGAACTAATTATTCTGCAGACAGTTTGTGGATATATATATAGCACTCTATGGCCTTGGGCAGAGCAATAGCACTTTCCTGTTGATTTTCTTGCTGTTGAAAATTATTGAAAAGGTCATATGCATCTGAGGACTGATGTGAGGAATATCTACCTTTGCTGTGTTTTGCACTGAGACTTAACTTTGGCATTATGTCCACTGTTATCTTGTTTTCTGCTCCCAGAAAGGACAGAGTTTAAAGGAGTGCTAAAAGAGGAAATGATTGCTAGCTTGTTTAGGAAGGTCCTTTTACAGAGGGCCTGGTTGCGCAGTCACATACACATAAAATCTTACAATTGTAATCACCAAAACTGGACAAATTATTTGTCCAACTGCAACACTGCAAAGAGAAGTCCAGCTCAGTGACTCACATTAGCGAGGGTAAAGCTTAACAGCGAGCTAGCAGCCCTATTGGTACTCACTTACCGCTCAGAACAACCATGCCCTTAATTTTTAGGCCATAAAGTGAATTCTTTCAAAATATAATGCCATACTGGTAAATGTGTTTATTTCTGCTCTTTGGTTTGGACGCCAGTCTTAAAAGGCCAGGCTGAGAGGAAGAGAAAAGTCACTTTTTGTGACAGTTATATTAGCTTCATGTTTGTATGCCGCTTGGTTGTTTTTTTTCATGTTTAAAACTGATTTGTGCTGTGAAGTTTCAAATCAATTAGTATGTTAGTGACGTGGCCAAGCACAGGAGTCACACCGCTTAATTTGCCTTTTGTTTCTCAATTTAGTCATGGTCACCGGGAGGAAAGCGACCTCTCTCAGGTATTGTTGTCTCGCTAACAGCATCTTTACACATTTTTGCTCCTTACAAAACGTTGCAGACTTTAGATTGGCATGGGTTGCTGGAAGGAACTGGACAGTGACAGACAGCAGTAGGCTTGACTGAGAAACAAACAAGCTGTGAAGAGAGAGCTGAAGGTTTGCCAGTGAAAAGATTAGAGTGGCATTTGGCTGGAGCGCCAAGATGCACCGTTGCTCTTGCCACACTGTCATGGCAACGGAAGCTTTATACTTGCCTCACAGTCCCCCCGCTGAGTGTCCAGACTGTACCAAAGAGTCATTTAAAGATCCTGGGATTATTTGTGTTGACAGTAGTTAGCCATTTACTACATAAATTACATTTTCCTGAATTCAGCTGCATTAAATAGACATTTGCTGCCCTCTTTGATTATTCATTACCATGGCTTTACATTCTTTTGACAGGTGAATGAATAAGATGTAAAAGGTCTATTATAAAAGAGCATGTAAACTTCACTGAGCATCTTCACAATTCAATCCATCCCAGAGCTCTCATTTGTCATGCAGAGCACCTCTGTTCCCTGGTGACCAATCAGGAGTTCTTCCCTGTTGGCTAAAAGCACCCCCTTCACCGCCTCATCATCATTTGTGATTGACAGCCTCCCACAGGAAGGAGGGGGGTTATTTACCTCCTTGTGTTCTCATGGGACTAAGTTAATGATCCCAGCCAACAAAATAATACAAAGAGGGAAAAGCCTGAGAAGTCGGCGCCTGGTTGAACCATTTGGAGCAGTTTCGGCTTCTTTTATAGAGGATTAGAGAAAAAGAGGCTGTGTGAAGAGAATTTCAGAGATAGCAGTGAGACAGATGAAGCAGCAGAACCCAGACAGAAAGTGGGAGCTGAAGGGAAGCTTCTGAGGAAAGTCGGTGTTTTGAGAAAAATCCCTTCCTGGGCTTTATTTCTGTATTCATCTGTCACCCTGGCTGTGAACTGTGTGGTTGACTGAGTAACAGACAGCGAGGTAAGGCGTGATCTGTATTTCCAGTGGATGACACTTTCAAAGCTGTTTAGGTTTCTTTTAGACTTTGGAGTTTGGCTTTGAGGGAGTTTTAGTGTGCTAAATTAAACACGGTATTCTGCATATTTTTCTTTTTTTGTCTGCATGTTTGAAATGTAGATATAAAAATGTAAACAAACATCAATACTGATTTTATGGCCCAGTGAATTTTTCTGTGGTGCTCGGTTAAATATTTTGACACTTTATTGCATGCTTCCACACTGCACATTGTGCTGACCTAACTGCAGCTCTACCGGAACCATATCCAAGATGTTAATGAGTTTATGATGCATTTCAAGTTATTATTTGAGTTAACATATATAAGAATCTAAGTTATCTGGCATTCCCCTACATTTCTTTTGATCCTTTTTTAATACTGAAAAATAATGTCTCACTGCTCCTCCTCCAGGATTTTGGCTTAAAGCTAATCCAAACCAAGCCATGCCTTATATATTGTGGTTTAGCCCCATAACATAAATGTCTGCTTTATACCGATACTATTTAAAAAAAAAAAAAAGAAGAAAAAAACACTCTGACTTTATGTTGTTGACAAGGTTGTTGCAGGTAATGTCCTGCTTTAAAAGCAAGCTCGAATTCAGCTTATAAACGGATCAAACTTGATGTTATCAGTCTCACTATTTGGATGCCAACGCTGTCAGCCAGCACATGTTTGTGTTGGAAGCGTTTCTTTGAGACTGGTGAACAGATGCCAACAATCTGAGAAAACTTTCAACAATATCTAAGTCAGCTGTCGCAGCCACATTACATTCCTGTGTGTTTCCATTTCAGCAAATGTGTTCACAAGAAAAAAAAAAGGAAAAAAGAAACAAAAAAGGTATTGCTCTAAGAAATAAGCTTTCTTCTGAGCGTTTTCAAAGGTAACGTAAAGTAACCTTCCTACTTTAAGCAATGTTATTCATCAGCATTGAGATAATGAGGATTTCTTAATAGTTATATGCCATAAATGACTGACAGTCTATTTAATATACCTCTGCTTAGTCATGATAGCATTTGCAAAGTGTCGCTCTTGTACTTTCTGAACAGTTGATTAATAATTGATTACTGTGTTTCATGATGCACTATTTCATTTGACACAATTGAATCGTGACTTAAGCGTGAAGCATATTTCTAGCTGCATTATTCTAGACTAATTTTAGAGGGGATAACTATAAAGCATTGCAAATTTTGGTTGATATTATATGCAAATGTCATTGTAAAAAACATGCAATGACTCTAAAATGAATCTGTTTATCATTGCAGTGCATGTTGTTTTCATGGCATGCGGCTCAGCTATTTGGGGAAAAAATGTCAATTGGAGGATGACAGCAAACCTCTTTCCAGAGTTGTGGTAACACCCTATGCTCTAACAGTTCAGAGAGATAGACCAAACCAGTGAAAGGCCTGCCCCTTTCTTATGATTGGCTATCTTAACAATTTGCAGCCCACTACTTGTAGATGGGATAGGTGCAGTTCTCAGTGAGGGAAGAGAAAAGGGTGGTAAGTTTTAATCTTCCTGCTGTTTTTTCAGTAGGCTAGGAGGAAAGAGTTGGTGTCAGAAACTCACAGACAGTCAGGGGCGAGTGACTTTGCTTAAAGTTCAGACCACTGCAGTGGATCAGCTTGGTAGAGCTATCAACACTGACTGACTTTAAAGGTGGCTCTTTCGTTCTGCTTGTTTATCGCTGTAATCATGTGGCAGGTAAGTCAGAGGGTCATTCTTAGCTCTGTTCACTGTGTTTCTGTGCCTCTGTATTTTTCTACCAAAACAATGAGTCATATGTTTCTAAGCCTGTAGGCAAGGATCTGTGCAAGAGCTGAGGTGGTTTGGCCTTGTGGTGCTCACAGATTCCTTCATGTTATGAAGTGTGGGCAGAACTTGTGGAATAAGATGACTAACTGAGAGGGCCAAGGGGGATTTTGTAATTAAAAAGCGTCAAAGAGTGTGGGAGCAGACAAAGTAGATTTCTAGTGTTAAAGCAGCAATTCAGTGTAGCATTTCCTGAAATACACACTTTTACATGGCCTCTGTCTGAAAGAATATGTCTTTTAGCCATATTTTCCCTCTCTCTCTCTCTCCTCCCATTTCCTTTTTTTTTTTTCAACCCTTGCTCAGACTTAGAAATCCACTGCAGCACTGAGGAAGATAAAGCCACTCTTTCAACCACAATCTTGTGGCCTTGTGACCTACAAAATACCATTTACGGAGCCGATAAGATAAAGGATACAGACATTTTCCCTCTGCAACACACACACATGTA
>VUQR01005138.1:3130-17455 GCA_015108515.1 Hemichromis elongatus
AATGAGTGTCCAAATGAACACTTAGTGCTCTTGACTGTATGCTTGTTGAGAGCAGCTGTATATTTTATAGTGCTTATCACTGTGCTGCAATGAAATAACATTGCAGCTCATACTACATTTGAATATATATTAAAAATACAATGGCAGCAGTGACAGAAGTCATATTGCACAATTATTCTAGCTCAGTGATGTCAAGCTCATTTTACACTGTGGGCGACATAGATAAAACGCCCCTTCCTGTCAGTGTAAAGAACTTGAACTACACATTTAACCCCTGAGGTTTTTTAAGACAAGAAAAAAAGTGTCATTTCTACACGATAAAGACATAGCTGTAGTAAATGACAGAAGTTCGTCAGCATGTCTCTTTGGATTTAAATTATAAGAAGTAAATGTGAAAAAAAAAAACAGCAAGAACTTTTTATCTCATAATCCTTCTTTTTATCTACTACTTATTTGCTTTGGTGCAGTATGCATGGCCATGGGAGAGGTCTTTATCAGTCGGAGAAGCTCATGTAAATACAGTTAAAATGTCCCTAATTTATACACTCCTTTTCCAAAGCTGACCCAAATTGGAGTCTCCAGCGGGCTGATTCTGGGCCCCTGAGCCTTATGTTTGACACCTCTGTTCTAGATATTCTATTCACTACACTGAGTCCAGTACTTTACAGCTCACATCTGGTACATTACATCCTGTAAAACATTTTCTGCAAAGTAAAAGATGAATAAATGCAGGTAATGTCTTCTGATGTGACTCATTTCGTGATCAAATGAAGGAAATAGCATAGAGCTTAACCACAACTGTTTGCCAGCAAAAATCAAACTCAGTGAAACAGGTGTGTTTCTGACTAATTTGTCTGGTTGTGACGTACTTGCAGCCTCGATGAACCTGGGGTAAGCGTCGAATGAGATGACAGGAACAGGCAAATCCCTGAGGTACAGTTTCAATGCACCCGTGATGATATTGATGTCTTCATAGGCATTCACTGAGATGTCTGTCTTCTCGCCATCTGTGAAGACGTGTGATGGAAAGGGGGAGACAAGGAGAAGAAAGTGAGAGTTTTCTCACTAAATATGGCTCACATCAACACTCTCACATCACAGTGTAAATTTGGGAATAAAGACAGCCATGGAGACAAAGAAGAAAAAAAAAAGCAGTCTTGCTCAGTATTTTTGCAAAGAAGCTGCTATCATCCGCCTGGCCTGTTTTATTCTGACTTTCCCTGGGTTGCGCATGCTTTTCAGAGCAGGCCATGGCCTACTTGTGCTGGCAGACTGAACATCACAGTGCTGTGAGCTGGAATGACACTCTGTCATGGATGATCTCCCACATGCGGATCTGGCTAAGAGTTTAGCCCACTGCTGCAGGGTTTTTCTTGCAGTTAAAATTCACACTGCACTGGGCCAGGGCATTTTTATTCTTACTAAGTCCACTACTGAATCCCAACACACAAGGATCTTTTTTCTTTTTTTCATAGCTGTCTTTAAGGCAGTGAGAGTGCCTGGTCTGTAGCCTCCTGAGGTTCTCCTTCTCTGTCCACACACAGTGAAATACCAAGATGGGATCGTCACTTTCCAAAGTGATTTTTTAATACGACATTTTATAATACGAAGTGTTGTGCGTGAGGGTCATGTTACATTCCATTACCAGGAACAGAGGGTAATGTTGTGAGTTGAAAGTTGTACAAAAACATTGAAAACACACCTTTGTCAAACCTGGACTTGACCTCTTCCACTGAATCGCTGAATCCAGATATTCTGTAGAGGCCTTCTGACTTCAGTCCTTGAGGAGCAAACAGAAAGTAAACCTTTCAGTCACTGTGAGCTGTCAGGAATAATGGAGAAAAATTCAGCCATATAGAATTCCATGGCTAATTTAGGAAATGCCATTAAACGGTCTTAAATATGCATAAGAAATTGAGGATAAAATGTCCACAATGTCACACGGTGGAACAACATGGGCAGATGCAAATACTTTTCTGCATCACTGAGCAAAATAATAAAGACATAAATCAAACTTAGCTACAGACATATATTAGAGGGCAGACAATGAGGGAAACAACGCGTTTCCTACATAGCTGAATGATTTAACTGAAATGCAATCAACTAAGGCAGTAGGAAACAGAGTAATGTATTCCTCATTAAACATCTGCAATTACCAGCAGTCCCATCACTCCTCTCAAGCCTCTTCCATTACCAACACCAACCCGACAAAAAAAAAAAAACATTAACTCAGTCAGTAATTGAATCAGATTTTTTACACTTCAACTTAAGTAGTATATATTGCAGATCGCTTACTGTAAAATTTAAAGGAAGCTATTTTACAGCAATAAACAGAATCCTTGAACCTGACTGCAGATGGGTGTTCAAAAATAATGTATGCTCATGTTTTTTTTGATAGTTATCTTATATCTTAAAAACATAAAAACAAAGCACAACAATTCTCTGGACAGGTGTCAAATTAATTAGTTGTCCTAATTAGTTGTCCTAGCATACTTCCAAAACTAGGTTAAAATATTTTACTTGAAATTAATGTAGCTGCTTATTGCTTCTATAGTTCTGTAGTTATATGTTGGAAATGTTCTAGTTGCCAGTCAATCAATGTGTAGGATTACAGCTGTGGACCAAAAAAAAAAAAAAATGCAATTATTGTTTATTTGTTACATTTATGAACTGTGCATAGCTGAATCAGACCGAACAAACTGAAGCTCATGTTAGACTAACCTCTGGATTCGATCTCTCTTATGCACATGTCCACCACCATGGGTCGGGCTGTATTGCAAGCTTTAACTAGCGTGCTGAGGTCACAGCTGTAAACTTTCCGGATGTGTCTCAGGCCGGGTTTGCAGTTGTTTGGTACCAGAGATGAGCACTGCTTGTGGGTGTTCAAACCACAATCTGCAGACACAGAAAGAGGCATGCAAAGGGTTAAGTTTAGGAATATCTGTAGCATTAAAGTCACCATGAAAAGGCAATAAAATGTAATGAATGACTGCTTCTAGGTTGTTTTTTTACACTGCGCTCAGACCTGAGTTCATTTGGATTTGGCTTGCTGGTTTCGTGGGTTTTTTGGCTTGTAAAGCAGTGTTAATCCCCTTGATCAATATCTGCCCCTGAAATGTCACAGGACCACTGGAGAGCTTTGGAGAGCTCTTTCTCTGCTACGCATGGCATTGGGCTCACCTTCGCTAAAGTCACCGCTAGAGGGGAGATTGTGTAGTAGAAATGTATAAGCAATAAAAAAGGACAAACCGGACACTGACCAACCACAAAAAATTCATGTTGAAACACTCCTTTTAAAAATAGTTTGATGCACAATTTGAAGAAAAATCTGTTTCCTACTTCAGACATAGTCTGGCCCTCAGTGGGTGTTTAAATAGCCAGCCCAGCAGCACATTAGTCAAGATGATAGCATACTCAACACGGTGTTTTGCCATCAGTCACAAGACCCGAGGCACAGCTGTTTCAGGGCAGGATTCACCTTGTAGGGAACAGAGGTGCCCGTGGAGAGCAGATGCAGACACTGTAGCGCTGCTTTGTAACAGAGACGCATGTTGGGAATTAGACGAACACTGAAAAAGCTGTGGCCTGGAGGAGGGACAGTCAGCACTGCTGTGTGCTCTATTCTTTTCCAAATCCAAGCTCGCACACAATGGCTGTGGAAGCAGCAATTGAGGCGCTGCGGGCTACAGAAGACCTAGTTTCCCAGACTAAAATGGGGCAGCTCTTCAAGCTCTTAGATCTTCAGAGCCATCTTCAAGCTCTATTAAAGGTTTTTTGACAATTGCCATGTGGGTTTTTTTCTTTATTTGAAAAATGTGACATCTTTTGAATCTCTCAAAAGAACTGCTGTGTTTTAATTTTAAATTTAAAAAAATCTTCTTCTGAAAGCTACATGTCTGGAAGACCTCAGATGATATTTTGATTAATATGGGCCCCTTGAGAAATTCACACTGCCTGAATTTATATGCATTGATGCTGAAATGTAATTACCTTAAGAGATGATTCTCTTAAGGACATGAGACAGGCACTATAATCACAGAGGGGGCCTGTCATCAGACACAAGGCTGCTGAGTTCCCATTGTCCATGCGAGCTCAACAGTAGCCCTGGGTCCCAGGTGGGGTGGGTGACGAGGAGCCCAGGGGACAGTGGGAAACAGGGGATGATGCTTTGCTGCACCGTCACCTCTGTCTCTGTTGCTAAGGTAATGAAGCTGCTGCTCAGTGTTTTAGAAGAGTTTTATTGGTGGCTGGGAGCTCATTTCTAATCAGCACATTATCAACATGTCTAATCAGCAGAGTTACCAGTCGAAACTGGTCTCTTTCTGACTGGGAGTGAAAACAAAAAGCATTACAAGTGTTTGTTAAAGGGACTGTTTTCTCCCCCTACCAAGTATTTAAGTTAAATAGGGGTTGAGCTGTGTGACCTAGCTCTTAGGCTGAAGCCGGCTGAATATTAATGTGTGTGGAAACAGTGCTCCTTCCCCACACTCCCATCTCCACTCCTCATTAAAGAGACATGCCAGCTTTGTTTTCCTTCACGGGCATGATGGGATGAGGCTGGGGGGTGTACTCTGATGAGGAAATGTGGCACAACAAGCACAAGCAGAGGCTGGCTTTTTGGCACACAGCCAAAAGCAGTTCACAAAAAGAAAAGGGGGTGGGAGAACATTTTTTTTTTTTTTTGGTATGCAAATTCGAGCATCGTGTGAGACTTTGCTGCCCTAGATTTTGGGATCTGAGGTTGAGTCTGAAGGAATGGCAACGCATTAAAGTCGATAAAGGTTGGCTCCGAACATATGTGCTTTTATTTGGATTGTTGTTCAAAATCAGCACGTTAATAATTAATATCAGAGCTCTCGCAGATTTATGTGACACACTTTGTTTCATCAATAAAACATCAAAGACAGGCATCAGACTATATTATAGTACTATTTCGGGATGAGAGAATGAATGCTCACAAGAGTGAAATGGGACTCTCATATGTGAGTATGTGACAGACAAGAAAGCAAATACACTGCAACCATTTTCCTCACAGTAGCAGAGCTGAATGTGTGGATGTTATTTGTCACATAAAGACTAAAAATGCTTGTAGACTGTTGGTAAATATTCTTAAAATGAGCCCAAAATTCATAGAAAATAGACACAGAAATCATCCATGAAAGCAACGAGAACTGGACTGTGCGTTTTTAGGCCTACAAGACTGCAAATATTTGTTTTTTTTAAATGGAAACAGAGAAATCTTTTGTGTTTGGTCACGCTGACAAGAGGATGTGAAGAAGCATTGAGCTAAAATGTGAGATCATTGTATAATTTAAGACTTTAAAGGGAAAAAAGGAGGAAGTAGGTCAGAAAAAAGAAGCTTTTTACTTCATGTAACATATCTGTTACATCACAGTCATAGAGACCCCATTTCATTCTGTTACACAATTAATAATCCTTAAACTACTCAATAATCCAGCTCCAGATGCACTGAAAGCCAAGTAACCCATTTACAGCAACGCCCCACCACCAGCGCAACAAAAGAAATCTGTAAAGTGATCAAGGGGTTTATGCAATGCGACTGAGAAGAAGTCATACCTGCACATTTGACCCCCTGAGCCATCAGTCCCCACATGAAGTTGGCACAGTGCTCGCACCAGTGAGGTCCCCGAAAGGTATGGACCTACAACAGAGAGGAGGACAGTGACAGATATTAGCGATGAAGTGCAATGACGAGATAGAAGGAAACGGTGGGTAGTTGCAGTGATTTCTCCAAGAGACCAGTGGGTGCTGCCACCTAAAATGACACAGTGGAGGAGGATTGTTGTTTAAACAGGCCCTCAAAATGACAATAGTTTGGCGGGTGCAGCCGTGACACTGAGTGGCAGAGGCTTTGCCATCATGGCACAGCATGTTGTGACACCTCACGAGAGAAAAGGTGCGAGCTGTCAGGAAATATTCTTCTTGCTACACAAGAAGACAACTTCTTGTGTAGCAGAGGAAACCCTACGCTCCAGGAGCTAATGACAGCCTCGCCAATCAGCGAGGCCTCTGGGAAAAAGAGCAAACTACATCTCTCTCAGCATTTTTGCATTTAGCCATTAGCGATAACAGATAAAAAGGCTTTTATGTAGTATTGTTAGACTATTAGATGTGTAGAGGTATGGAGGCATATAAGGTATCCAAAAACTGTAAACACAGAAACTGACATCCATCGAATGGAGTGATGTCATTGTAAGCCATGATTGCATGTTACCGTACCACATCGTACTCTCAAGAGTACAATCTAATGTGGACCTTTTAATTGATTTACTACAGTAAATGTAAATATCACCCTAATTTAAACTAGAAAGTTTGAAATTAGAAGACACAAAGTGCATGTTTTACTCATACTAAAAAATACTTGATTTTGATTTTGCACACTTAGTTTCCTCCTCCATGGCTGCACAGACTTCAAATCCTCTGAAGGTGGAAATTTAACATTCAGCAAAACAAGAGAACAAAGCAGCCGAGAGAGATGAGTGAGCATCAGCAGTTTAAGAGCCTTGACAGTAATATATTGCTCAATGTTCTCCATCCCATTAACCAGCCAAACCAGGAGAGTGAGCCTGAGCCAAACGGGGATACTGTCCGCCACTTTTTCTGTTCTCTATTGGCCTAATCTCTCCATCTGGTGCTCAAACTAACAGCAGTGGTTCACAGACCACCCAACAGATTTTCTTTTGATTAGGGCTCACTGGACAGACCAAAACAGCTCTGTTTTTCATCCCCTGTCTCCCTGTCAGTAACCCACACCCCTCCCCTTCCATCTCTCACAAGGGAGGCGAGAGCAGCAGCCCTGTGGCCACACATGATGAAATTAAACCAAGAGATGCAACAGCTGACAAGCGTTCTTTAAGTTAACTCAGGCTCACCTTGAAGTTGTGGGCTTTCTCAGATCTAGAGGGCCAGTCAGTCTCCTTCAGTGAAGCTCTGCGAACCAGTGAGGTGAGCTGCGAATAGGCAAATAGTTTAAGTGGCTGCCAAAAAGTGGCTGAAGGTTTTTGTGGCCCCATCCTCATCCCCAGGGCTGCGGCCAGAATATCCTCCTGATTGGCCTCACGCTTGGCCTTTTGCACCAGAGGCTTCTCTTCCTGGCAAACCTCATAGGACTCTCTAGATGGCATTCTGGAGCAAGAAAACAGATGAAAAAAAAAACAACCCCAGGAAAAAAATGCAAATAAACTCCTTGATGTTCAGGGAAGATATACGTCAAATAATACTACTTTCATTTTGCCAATTAAAAAGAGACATGGCTGTTTTAAATGATATAAACAAGTCTTTAAATCATTCAAAAGAGTCCAAAAGAAAAACA
Source organism: Hemichromis elongatus (assembly GCA_015108515.1). Classification (NCBI taxonomy): domain Eukaryota; kingdom Metazoa; phylum Chordata; class Actinopteri; order Cichliformes; family Cichlidae; genus Hemichromis; species Hemichromis elongatus. The sequence continues at coordinate 10,464 of VUQR01005138.1, forward strand.
ACAACAACTCTGGTCCCTTTTGAATCTCCTCACAGCAGTGAGAGTAGATGAAGTGGAGACTCTGTGATAGGAGTGCCAGCTTTTATACAAAAGAGGTGCAGCCTTGGGTGCTCATGTGGTTCTCTGGGAACATGTATGCAGATGAGCTGAGTGGCTGTGGCTAATCCTCTCCTCCCTGTGCAGAGCTGATATTCTCCCTGGAACAGAGACAGTGCACTGTTGTGTATGGATGCTGTCAGGGAGGGCAAAGAGAGGGGGAGGAGTATGGGGGTGGACCCTATAGTAGTCAGAGCAGATTAAAGGGATCCCACCAGCCAATCGCAGCACGGATGCACCAGCTTTATAGTAGCCAGTACCCCGCCCCCACACCACCATCAGATATCCAAGCAGGGGAGACTGGGTAGGACGAAATGAGAGTGGGATGATAATGAGCAATGAATGAGTCATGCGTCAGGAGTGGGCTGCAGCCTGGAGAACTTGCGACAGCAGTGGGCCGTTAGAGAGGGAAGCTATTTTCAAAATCGTGTTGCTACAGAAACCGATCACGACACAAAAGCTTCAACCGTTCAACCAAAATAGGACATCACTGTTATTGATGCATACTATGACAGGAAGTGATGCGCAAAGCTTTAGACAATGCCATTGGAAAGCTATTGAACTAAACTTTTTTTTTTTTTTTTACATAGTATAAATAAAGCAGCTCTTGAAAAGTATTCTGCCTCTGTGGGCTCTGTTTTTATCAAACACCAACCATAATGAAAAAGGACTGAAATTTCAACCCTGACATTAGTGTGCACCATAACGGAAGATGTGCTTTGTGTACTCTTTAATGCTGCATTTCCTACATTCGATGAATACCCCTGAGTTACCTTTAGTTAAGCTATATATATAAAATAACACGACAAACATAACCCAGAATATATCACTGCAATTGAAATAGCATAGTAACAACAATAGCAACACTATCATATTTCGTATCACACATCTATATTCACTGTTATCAGCTTATTCCACCCCCTTACATTATGATAAAATATACAATAAAGAATTAAACAACATGTGTGTGTGCGAGGCGTGGGGATCCAGCTGGGAGGATTTTCTTTCTCTTCAGTCTTTGTCTGACTGTTCATTTCCTTGAGGTATACACTGATGTAAGCTTGTTGTCTGCATAGAAATGAAGTATTAAATATAGCATCGTGGTGGCAATGTGAGAGAAAGGATGTGCAACCTACCTAGGTAACTCACACTGCAAGTCAAGTGTGATTATGCTCCCACGTCTCAGAATCTAATTCAGACTCGGCTGTTAAAGGGTAACATTCGCACCTTTTACAGCTGCAGAGGAAGTGACTGTACAGACTGTAGCCTTCAGGAATCAATGACTGTTTAGGGCTCTTGCTGCTCCCACCTCATTGCAGAGGTATCAAAATCAGAGTATGAGCAGCAGAGGGGAGCAGGAAAGAGGCTTTGAAGATCAGCGTACTTATGTAGAATGGCATCCCAAACAGTGGTGTCTGACAGGGACAGGCTCACTACATGAAACAGAGGGCTTCCAGTGTGGCTACCCTCTCTCATGCTCAGTGAAAGTCTCTGCTCAGGAGGGTACCTGAGAGAGGATAGATAAAAGACAGTAAGAGCCTTTTATATGCACCACTTCATCCTCTCAGACCCCTAGCCCTTCAGAGGTTTTGCAGCGTAATTGCATTGCCTGCTGTTGAGCGCAGAATGAATGTCTGACATCCAGGATGTGGTTTACTTTGAACAAAGCTCTAATTGACACTGATTGATTTGCTTGTTTCCCAGACATGCCCAGAAATGGGACCCATGAGAATGGATGCATGGATATCCTCAGTATCTTCCATGCTGTCCATCTGTGGCCAGTACTAGGCTTATCCGCATTCAGGGTTTAAAGTGTTACTCAATCTTTCTAGATAAACACTTTTATTCTGATTTGACCCAGGAAGTAGCAAAATCTCAAAGCATTCGAATCCTTTTTTAAACTTAATTTCCTCACTCACTCCAACTCCCATTTGATCCATTAAGCTCTTGGTGTCGCTAAGTACTTCTGTGAGGTAAGAAAGCCGTTACGTAAGTAAAGTTTCCTCTAATGCACTGCTGACCCTACAAAACATAGAGACCCATTAAGTGGACAAAGGCAGGATCTGAATGTGAACTCATGGCTATGATTTCTTCATTTGAACGCATTCATATGTTTGAAATAAATAAGGAACAGCTGCAATAATCCATCATTCAAAATCAAAGCAAATGTCAAAACATACAAAAAAAGCAGAACAGGTCTTTAGTTATATAAGACCAAAATGCTTTGAATTAATGCTGATCTAGAAACCTCAATCTCAAGGAAATGTGATGATGTTACATAATTCAAAGGTTGAAGATCAGAGTAAAAGCTGTTACATTATAATACAGTTTGTTATATGATTTGTTGAATAAAGACACAGTTTTTGTTGTTTTGCCTCTGTTCAACACCACAGTGGATTTTAAGATGTAATTTATAATCCAGATACACCTTTATAGATGAAAATACAGAGGGTTTACAGCAAGCTGTAAAACCACTGGTTAAACTCAAGAACATAAAATAAGATTAGACTTTACCAGAAAAGATCTAAAATAGCATTTATGCTTCTGAAAAAAAAAAAGACATATGAATCCAAGATTAACTTTCATTCCAGAATGATGGAAAGAGAAAAACACGAAGAAGGAAAGAAACAGCTCATGAACAGCTTTGAAGCATAACACATTTTCTGCCAAAGAGGCAAAGTTATGGTATGGGCATGCAGGGCTGCCAGCACAGCTGGGTCATTAGAGTTAACTGATGATGTCACTGTTGATAAAAGAATCAGGACAAATTTTGAAGTTTGCAAGGCTGTACTGTCTGCACAGGTTTAGCCAAATGTTCCAAAACTTTATAAATGGTACTTCACAGTCCAATCAGTTACTGAAGACAACTCTGAATGCAGAGAGACCCACACACAGCAGCTGGAAGTGGCTGCAGCAAAGCCCTGACAGAGCATGGATAGATGGAAAAATAACACTTGTTATGCCCATTTTAGACTTTATTCTGTACCCCTGGCAATCGCTGACTGCAAAAGATTTGAATCCAAGATTAAAAGCAACCCCTCTATTTAAAAAAATATGTTAGATTGCAATTTCTAAACAGTGAATCCAACTTTTTTTGTAAAGCCTATTGAATTAAAGCTGAAAATCTCCAGTTCTATTACATCTTAACTATTTGATTTAAAATCCACTGTGGTTGTGTACAGAGGCAAAACTACAAAACTGTAGTGTATTTTTCCCAACAAATAATGGATTTAACTGTTGTTATGATCCAGTGTTTTCAGTGTGTGTTATGTGTGACTCCTCCCACCAGAGGATGGCTGTGGTTTGCTTTTTCCTTTTCCTTTTAGGGGGTGGACACCTGGGCGTGCCAGCTGAGTAATTGGGTGGAGTCTCTTCCTGTCCTGGGATTGGATAATTGATTAATCACCTCCAGTATTTAACCACCAGATGACAGCCACCTGGCCACCTGGCCCCCCTCTCTCCTAGCCTCCACCATCCAACAAAGACCCTGTGTGTGTTTTTGATTTGTGGTTTCGTAGAGTGTGATGCAAGTATCCTCATGTATGTGTGTGTCTGGTGTTACAACCTTGATCTTGTAAATAGTTATAAATAGAGTTGTAAAGTAGCAATTGTGTAGTTCTTTTCACCTTGTAAATATTGTTCACTGCAGCAGCCTAGTAGGCGTGAGAAGCCATTTTTGTTGACCAAGTTTTCTCCTGTTTTTCGTTAGATGGTTAGGTAAGTGAATTGTCTTTTGGTTGGTTTTCATTTGGGTAGGAAAGCATAGGGACCTTTAGAGAGTTTTGTTTGTTATTTTTGGCATTGCTCACTGCTGAAGCAAATAAATGGCTTAAAGTACAGGCCACTAATATCAGAACTAGGAACAGAAAGCTTTCTGCAGAACTACCATTAAATGTGTGGCACAAAAAAAAAAGGAATTCATTGTCAGTAGCCTTGTTACTTAAGCACTGTGTAGCCATCTAGAGTAAACACATAAAATAGCGTCATGGTGAGGAAAAGATTTTCACAATGTGAATCAGAAGTACCGAAAGACTGCATGGCTAAAGCTTCACTGCCAGGAAATACCACATATGCATAAGATGCAGCACGAATGGATGCCTCCTTTTTTTTTCTTTTTTTTTTTGCTGGTCCTGCAAGAAACCCGGAACAAATTACACCAGCACAAATAGATTACCTGCATGTGGCTGGAACAGTCTGTGCTGTGACACTGATTTATGGCAGGCTGCTATCACATTTTGCTATTCACACTGCAAGGTCAAAACATACATGTGGCAAGCTTTAAGTGCACAGAAACAACTGTATAGAGTGGATTACAGCATATGTGCAACTGTTTTCTTGCCTGTAATTTTAGAATTTATTTATCTATTTTTTATTAATAGGAATTATTATCTCCGCGATTTAAAGTAACATCTAGATTGCAAAGGAACTTCTGTTTAGTAAATCGCACCTGATGGATGCAGGAGCTCTGAGAGTAGAAGTGCAGGCAGAAAATGTCAGATACAGTGCTGAATGTCATGGTCACTCTGCTTCAGCGGTGTGGAAGAAAACCAGTGATCACACTTCTGCCACACACAGGGACCGAACTCCAACATCAAAACATTGTTTAAAAATTCTGTTCTGCTGTATTTTTACCTGAACTGAAAGTTATATTAAATTGTAATATCAATAGAACAAAATTAATTACATAGCACTTTATTTTAATTTATTATCAGTACATGTCCCACAGCCAATCTAAACTCACAGCTACCGGCAGTCATCGACAAATACTGTCATCAATCCTGTCTGGAGAAACAATTTGCTTACCTCAAACTCATCTACCCAGGAATCACCTTCTGTTACAGAGAGCGACTGGTTATTACATAGGAATGAGAAATGATTGCAAAGAATAATTAAAAGGCTTGAATCGTCCTTTATCTCTTTGTGAGGTTCTGCTGAGAGACCCCCCCAGCAACATCAGTGTGAGTATGTGTTTAGAGCATGATGAATGAGTCACTGTGCTTCAGCTATTTTGGCAACAGAGTGATGATGATGGTACTACATGAGTTAGTTAATGCCCCAAATATTTGGTGAGCTCTCAAGTGTTCTAAAGGAGGAATCCTGCACCAGTGGAAAATTTGTTTAAAAAAAAGAGTCATTACAACACTGTGTTATACATAAGATTCACATTGCTTATTGGTATTTTGCCCTTTCACAGTTATTTTAGGCTTCTGGCTATGCACAGGTAATTGCTAGAAAATGTAGTCGCCTATTTTTATTCCTAAACTTATTTCAGTCTTGCTTAAACTTTGATATGAAGCTGGGATTTTCCCCACACAACCATCTCTACAGCCATCTTTACAGATAGTCTGAAAAAGACAAAGACCCTCATTATTATAAAGTGTTACAAAGAAAAAAATATCCAGTGAGCGGCAGTCCAGGGTAAAATTGACGTCAGAGGTCAATGGAGAATGGAGGACGCCAGACTGCTTCAGGATGACAGGAATGCACAACAGAAACTTAAATAATCACTCATTACAACAAAAATATGCAGAAGAGCATTTCTGAACATGCAACACGTCAAACCTTGAAGCAGGTGGCCTACAGCAGGTGTGTCAGCTTCTGTCAGCTAAGAACAGGAAACTGAGGCCACAAATCACACAGGCCCTCTTAAATTGTTCAAGACTGGACAAACATCGTCTGGTCTGAAGTGTATCAATTTCTGCTGCGACATTCAGATGGCTGAGTCAGAATTTTGTGTAAACAACATGACACCACACAGCCCTCCTGAATAATGTCCCAAAGCTCACAAAGCTGAAGATATGCAATGAAAAATTTAGTTAAAGCAAAAGTGAGTCCACCACAGTACTAGAAAGTGTAACCAATGAAGTATATATTGTTCTCTCCTCTATATTGTGTTCTTAAAAGACAAATACAATTGTTCAAATGTATTACACTGAAGGTACTAAATGCCTGCGGAACTGTATGAATGAATGCTTTTTAGTGAGAGTGCCCATTGTGTAACATCAGAAGTAGGACATGACATGCTCGTCTCATAATCACAGATGATAGCGCAGCTATATATTTTTCACAGTTATATAACTGTACTTTACTCCTCCGCCTCACTGGACAGGCGAAGGATAGAACTCTGCACAGTTTTTACGGTGCGTTCACACCGAACGCGGTAGAAGCGTCAAAAAAACGCAAAATCGCCCCTAGCTGATCGCTTGTACATTCGCGTGTCCAATGTGAACTGACCGCGGGCAAAATATGCAATTTTACCGCGCGGAATGTGGGAGGAAGTAGTACCAGACGGTATGTAGCAGGATGGCAGCTGTCGAGCTAGCATTTCAAGAGAGAGTCTCCCTTCTGTATTTACTGTGGAGAGCAGAAGCGTGAGCAGTTTGGTGAGTTTCACCACTTGCTCCAGGAGCTGCGTCTGGATGACGGACGCCTTCAGCGGTACCACCGTCTGTCCCTCGCCCAGTTTGAGGAGCTGCTGTCCCGCGTAGGTCCAAGCATCGCCCGCCTAGACACCAACTACAGGCGCTCAATCCAACCTGCAGAGCACCTGTCCATCTGTCTGCGGTTAGTTAAAGTGTTTAATACGGTAGTCCTTTATTGATATCTGTGCTAATATATGCTAAATACACTGATAACATGGATGTGGTATGCTAACAGTGAATGCCGTCGGGGTTTACTGATAGCAAACTGTGGTATGGAGACGACTGTTTATAATATTTCTAGTGATACTCATAAAGTCCTGATTTAATTCGATTTATAAAGAATGAATGGCTTTGGCTGGACCCGCCCCTTTGACCTAGGTCAGAGCATCACCAGGCTCCTGATTGGTTGTGTGGCGCGATTTGCCGACAAATGCACAAAAATGCACCACACAAACTGCTGCGCGGATTTTCCAT
>VUQR01005139.1:1973-17584 GCA_015108515.1 Hemichromis elongatus
TCCCCCCCCCCCACAGAGCCGCCCCTGACTGTTGTGAACCAGCTCAAAGCCATAAACACCACTGTCAAGCCCAGCTCGATGGTGGTTCTGAGTCCGACTTTGTGGATTTCTGTGGTCCTGGTCGTGGTGGGGTCCATCTTGGCTTTAACTGTTTGGTTTATCATATACAAACGACACACCAGACGCAGCAGCACCTCTGGTAAGGACAACAGACTTCGATGGTTTGTGTCACTTAAAGTGTTACGGTTTATAAGTTTGCCTAACAAGTGAAAGATCCCTGGTTCGATCGCAGGAGGAGAGACAAATCCCTTTGGGGTTGTGTCAGGAAGGGCAGTCGCTGTAAAAATCTTCCAAAATCAAACATGCAGACCTCCCCGCTGTGACGACCGCTTGTGAAAAAGGAAGAAGCTGAAAGCGGCTTTTATAGTGGTTTAAATTCTGCTCATTCGACTAGATAACAAAATACACATCAAACACTTTAACACTTCAAGTGATCTAGTGAAATTATAAGTGGTCTTTTCCTATGTTGCATATTTTACGAGACAACATGGTTTTTGAAGCCGTGGAGAGAATTCGGTTTACTTAAAAAGACGAGAGCTGACTCGCAGAGCTGACAGTCGGGTGGAGGAAACAGGGCTGCAGAAGGGCAGGTGATGAACTGTGACGTTCAGTACAGTAGAAACCCCACAGTTTCTGTTCTCTTCTTCTCACTTGTCCCAAGGGTCAGTCCCGCTCCCTTACCATCTATTCTGGTTTCAGCACACATCCGCTGGTTGGGCAAGAAAACTTGGGCACCCCGCCACACAACATGAAAAACACATAAACAGACTCATCCATGCCAGAGTTTGTACAGGGCTGTGAGAAAGTATTTGGCCCCTACCTTATTGTTTGTGCGTTGTTGCTTGGTTATATTTACATGTTCCAAGCCAACAAACAAAATTTAACATTATTAAATACAAAATTATGTTGTGAAATTATTATTTCCCTTGTTAAGGGGAAAAAGTAAATATTTGCTCAAATGGAACCGGTCTGACAAAGTGAAGTAGGCTGAAAGAGCTCAAAAAACAGCACAGCATTGCACCATCTAAAAAAACTCTGAAACAAAGTCATTGATATCTATTTGTTTCGAAAATGGTTACAAATTCAATTCAATTTTATTTATATAGCACCGTATCACAACAACAGTCACCTCAAGGTGCTTTATATTGTAAAGTAGACCCTACAATCATACATACAGAGAAACACCCAACAGTCATATGATCCCCTATGAGCAAGCACTTTGGCGACGGTGGAAAGGAAAAACTCCCTTTTAACAGGAAGATTTGATTTTTTGAAAGATTTGAGTCCTGTTATGTCTGGCATTAACTAACGCAGGAGTTCATAAAGAGAATATCATAACAACAGTCAACTGCTGTAATTAATGGACTCATGAAATCTGCTCTCTACCAGAAAATCCTGAAGGAGAATGTCCGACCATCAGTTCATGACCTGAAGCTCAAGAGCACTTGGGTTATGCAGCAGGACAATGATCCGAAACACACCAGCAAGTCCACCTCTGAATGACTCCAAAAATCTAAAATAAATGTTTTGGAGTGGCCTAAGCCTGGACTTTAACCCAATTGAGATCTTTTGGCATGCCTGAAAACCCTCCAGTGTGTGAATTAAAATAATTCTGCAAAGAAGAGCAGACCAAAATTCCTCCATAGTCATGTGAAAGACTCATTGGCAGTTATCACAAACACTTCATTGCAGTTGATGCTGCCAAGGGTGGCACAACCTGTTATTAGGTTTCTGGGAAATTACTTTTTCATTCCGGGCCATGCATGTTTGAACTGATTTGTTTCCCTTGATAAATGAAACCATCCTAATAACAGCATTTTGCATTTACTCAGGTTTTCTTCATCAAATACTAAAATTCGTTTGATAATCCGAAATACGCAGCTGTGACAAACATGCAAAAAACTAAGAAATCAGAAAAGGGTGCAGTTATTTTCTCATAGTGCTGTATAAGCAGGTCCTCACCTTGAATCCTTGAGGCTGAACATTTGAATGCTACTGATTTACTTTGTGAAAACACGAAACCTGTGAAACTAAAACTGACTGTCTGACAGCCAACAGCAGCTGCTTTCAAAGACCCCTGTGTCCAACGAAGACCTGAATCAGACACACGAGTTTTTGTGTTTCATAAATACACCAACATGACTGTGGCCATTTTTTAATCTCCTGGAATGCAGCTCTTATTCAGTCTTAACTTAATTTAAATAAAAGAGGAAAAACAAAGAAGGGGCTGAGGAGAATCTCAAGTCACTTGGGCATCCTTTGCGTCAGCGAATAGTCTGTCGACTCACACCTCTTACCACAGGAAATCTGGAATGTAAAAACATTACTAGCATTACTGCTTAGCTGCTTTTTTTGTTCTGCACACAATGCAGTGGTTCAAACGTTTAGTTGCACGCCTACATTTTTCCCAATCTATGGTTTGATAACTGGTCTTACTAAGCTGTTTTTATTTAAGTCACAGTAAAACTAAACAGTCAACTAAAAAAATAGAATTCTCTGGCTATGTTTTTTTTATGGTTCAGACTTTAAAGGGGCAATGTGTTCGTCCCAAGCATGCAGTTCTTCCTGTGAGAAGTCCCACCCACTTTCTGTGCAAACTGTTTCTGAGGATTAACCAGTTAGAAGAAATCCTCTGTTTCATACAGAACATTTATAAACTCGTGGATCTCATTACCTCTTTAATTGTTTGGATAAACATTCCTGTAATTATTTTAAAGCATGTTATAAGCCTTTAATTTTTAAAAAAAAGCATGTTTACCTTTAATATTTAAAAAGCACCTTATTGATCAATTGAGGAAACAAGGTGGGTATAATTTGGCTGAGGAGTGTTTCAGCGTGAACATTCGGTGACAGTTTTTCTGTTGTTTGTGTCACAGAGGATGGTATGCCAAGACAGGAACTTCTTCAGAAAGTGCAGCCACCTGCCATACTGCATCCTCTGCCCTCAGAAAGAAACGGTCAAGCTGAGATATTTCAGAGAGCGACTGAGGCCCCATCACCCTGCTCTCATGTGCACTCTGGGAGCCAAACGGGCTCAGAGTGGGAGAATGGCTTCACAGCTTGCAGGGACCTCATGATGCGTGCTGGAACAGAGGTGGGTGGAGGCTCGCCTGCATGCAGCACAATGGCGGAGCACAGGATCCCACTTCCTGCCACAGAGCTGGGTGGCACTGCTTTAGTTACAACTAAAACCATGTAACGCTGCGGGCGTGTGGTCGTACTTTTTAAGCATTTGTTTACTTACTCACATTGTGGCCACACATCTCCATTTGGGGGGGAAAAAGCATGTCGTCATAACTTTATTAAACATTACAGTGAAGACTTGGCTTCAGGTTGGGCTACAGCTTTCATTAGTACTGAGAGATGCAAGTCTCCATGAAATGTCAGGTCGAAGTAATATTCTCTAAAGAGATGAAAACACAACTGTGTGTTCTTAAAAACGTATATTCACTGCATTTATTCTGCACGTTGTACTCAGTATACTGAGATTTCTATATTTCTACCATGTTTTTATGGGTTTTTTAAAATAACATTACAATTTTCTACAGCTGTTTTTATTCCTCTGCACTGCTTGTGTGAAAAAAAAGTGTACCAGGTGACTGTGTATAGTTTGGTGTTTTTGCTGTTGTACAGGAACTGCTTTAAATCTTGTTGTATTTCAAACATCTTTTAATAAAATAACTAAAAACCAACAGGGAAATATATCTGATGCTGTGAAAATGGAAAGGTGGCATTGTTACAGTGTGCAATAGACTTGATGAGTACTGTTTGGATAGAGTTACACTGTCTTTGAAGCAGAAAAAGATATTTACACCATAAATATATATATATTTTTATCAAGTGTTGCTCAATCAGTGAGCTTCCTCCAGGCGACATTGAAACATAAACAGATGGATGGCTCAAAGTAAAGAAGAGTGCACTGGGTATCCTCATCTACATTATCTGGATCGCTTATGGAGAAATATATATATATAAGCCACTCTCTGTACCACAACAATAACAATTTAACATCTTTAAAGGATCAGTGAGACAAGTTGATCTCAAGGCGTTAGGCTGTTGGGGATGAAGAGAAGTGCTGCTGCTCCGTCATCATCTCTCCAACCGATGAATGAACAGAGCTGTCCAAAGAAACCCAGCAGTCCCGAATCAAACATGACAAACTTGTACAAAGTCTACGTCTTGTGCTGAAAGCTCTTCTGTGATCACAGGTAGGTACTCGGGTTCTCAGTGACCGCTAGGTGGAAGTACTCTGGCAGGCTGTCGCTCTGCATGCTGCTGTTGGTCTCCCTCCGGCGGATTTTGGTGGACAGGGTCTTCCTCTTTTTGAAGCTGTCCCCTCCACGCTCCTCCAGACTTGACACGATCATCTCTGCCAGATCTTTCTGAAGCGACTGGAAGTTCTCCCTGAAACAATAATATTGTTTTAGATTACTGTATATGGATGTGAAACTAAATTATGTGTCACGCTGATTCTGAAAAAAACTGGTGCCAAATAAAATGATGTAAATTAAAAAGAAAATGCTAGAAAGCCTACAAAGTATTTTATGTAATATATTCAATTGATCTAAAAGAAATACAAACAGTTTGGACAAGCTTTGATACATCCCTTATACACTTAGATCCATAGATTTTTGGACTATGACACAATTATGTAATTTTGTCAGATCAAATATTTAAAATGTGACTGAAGTGCAGACTTGCAGCTTTAATACAAAGGGTGTAACAAAATATAATACTGTTTATGTGTTGTGTTCACAGCATACTACAGTCTGGAGTTCTTCAACAGTTTTTGTAAAAATGGATTTTTAGAAACTGCAGATGAAACTTTACTCACGCGGTCGGTGGCGTCGGCAAGTTGTAACTTCCCCCGGTCACGCCTGTTAACCAGTATGTCATCATTTTTCCTTTACCCTGTGGGTGAGGTGTGGGTGCAGACAAACACATACACGCACACAGGAAGTATTACTGGTGACCTCTGTTTGTGTGGTATGGCATTTAAAGAAATGTCTACATGTAAGCTTTTTAAGTAAGTTAAAAAAAAACCTGACACCATCCAGCTCACCTTCAGATACGTCTCTCCTCGTTTTTCATACTCAAACTTGCAGTCCGTCCTCTGCAGGATGTTGATGGTAGACTGGCTGACATGAATTCTCAGAGCTGGAAAGATGATGTGAAAAGCAGCCATCGGACTCTGTGCTTGCGTCTGCCCTCCCTCTCTGCCAATTTAAGCTAAGCGCCTAAGCTGCGAGTGTTGTAAATTTGTAAATTGTGTGTGGTGAGTGTAAAACGTGTGTGGTTGTCTTACGCAGGCCTGTGGACTCCATGCGTGAAGCCGTGTTAACCGTATCTCCAAAGAGACAGTAGCGAGGCATCTTGTTCCCCACCACTCCTGCTGCACAGGGTCCTGGACACAATTACATAACAGGATTCAATTTATGCTTCTTTTTTTTTCAATTTATTTAATTTTTTTATTTCAATATAATTAATATTAACATATATTATTTGGCCACTAGATGTCACCAGCTCAGTGACAGACATTGGAAAACCGAGTTTGAGGCCTGCACACAGAAAAAGTCTAAACGCAATGGTTTGTGTGACATTTAATGACAGTTCTGTGACGAAAATGGACATACCAACAAAGCTAAATAATTACGAACGGAGTGCTGCCGAACAGCTGGATGAAGCCTACCCTCTTTAATCTGGAGGATTTTGGGATGTGACACATCTACGTTTGCAAAAAAAATGGTAATGTTTTGATTCATCTAACTACAAAAGAGTTTTCCACTTTGCCTCAGTCCATTTTAAATTGGCTCAGCATAGACCGAAGTGTTCCTGGATCATTTTAATGTTTGACCTTCTTTTTACATGATGGAGTTTGTATTTGTAGACTGCACTGTGGACTGAGCCCGTGCAGTGACAGGATCATGTCTGTGTTTAGTGCAGTGCTGCCTGAGAGTCCAAAGATCACAAGTATCTTTGTATTGATTTTGAGTCTAGGCCCTGTCTGATGATGAGATTTCTCCAGATATCTCAATCTGTGTAGAGATGACCAGTTTGTCAAAGTCTTTACAATTTCACTCTGAGGACCATTATTCTAAAATTGTTTCTATAATTTTGAGACACGGATTTTTGCAAATTTGTAAACCTCTGACCATCTTTATTGGTAAGAAATTCTATATTTTCTTCTTATTTTTCCAGCTTTTTGTTGTCCCATCACCTTTGTTACTGCAGTTAACCAATAGTTGCCAGTAGTTTTCTTAAAATGTTACATTTTTTCAATGTGAACATTTGATGTTTTTTTATGCTGTGTTGTGAACATCTTTTGTGGGTTTATGAGGTCTGTAAATCACTGCATTCTGTCTTTATTTAGACATTATAGCATCCAAACTTTTGCAAAATTCAGATGATAACGTAGTAAAATCATTGTGAATCTCTGGTACCTGAATGTACACCAATACGGATCCACAGAGGAATCCCAGGCAGGTGCTCCAGCTCAAACGTCCCCACAAATGACAGGATGTCCAGGGCCATGTGGGCAATGTCCAATGCATGCCTGTTGCCGTTACGTTTAGGCAAACCGGATGCAACCATATAAGCATCTCCTATTGTTTCAACCTACGAGACAATGAAAATGAAACTTTATCTATAAAATCCTTGTCTTTTTTCAAAAAATAAATAGCTATACGAGTAAAATATTTGTCTAACCCTAAGCACTTTCTTACAAATTATAGATTAATGGTTAAAGAAATTAAAACACTAAAAACAGACTTGTGACCTTCATGATGGTAGAGGCCTAGGTTTCTGCTGTCCTGCTAAGCTACCTTGTAGACATCATGGTGATCAAGAATGCTGTCAAAGTTCTTGTAGATTTTGTTGAGCATATCGACCACCTCCATGGGGGTGCTGTAGTAGCAGAGGGTGGTGAATCCCACAATATCACTGAAATAGATGGTGACCTCCTCAAACAGCTCTGGCTCCACACTCCCCGTTTCCTTTAGGGAACGCACCACTGGGCTGTGGAGACCCAGAGAGAGAATGTGATTGCTGTCAGATATATTAATGATACATGACTACAACGTGTAAATGTACATGTAAAAACAGCATGATGGGGTTTTTCAGCCTCTACATAGAGTAAATGCTGGAGTGCAAATTCTACACTAAGTCATGACTTTGCAGTAAGAAGACTGCATAGTCAGATAGAAGGTCCAAAAGAGATGGCAGTCATTACTTCAACAGTAAATGCACAAGTGTACAATCAATTCATTATTTGATAATGTCAAAGTCACTTTGAGGATGATAATCCATCTTGGTACAGAGCAACGAGTGCAAAAGCTTTTCTTGCTGAAACGCAATCATAGGAAACAATCTGTATCTCTATCCAAAAAGAAATGAATGCAAAGAAAAATGGGCAGAATGTGTGGAACAACAGCACAAGATATACTGAAACACTGTAAGGAGGAGGTGAATGACAGATTTTAATGTTCCTGGTGTCAAATGTCTCTGAGTCAGCTGAGTATAAAAACCCACCCAGGAAGAAGCATAAAGTTGAGGCGATCCGCTCTGTCCCTCTCAGCTTTGTACAAAGCCGTTCTCTCCTCCACGAGCTTCTCCAAAGTCCTCGAGTACATCTGCAGACGACGGATCAGGTTGTCCATGTACGTCTCTGTGGCTTGGTTATGCAGGTTACTGCATCAGATCAAAAATGTTTTATATTACCATATCAGCTCTTACTGCTACTTACAGCTCTTCATTTAAGAGAATATTACAGAAAGACATATTTTTGAGGATAACCTCCTCACTACGTCTTTGAGGTGAGGTGTTTGGCAGTTAGTTTGGAATGTGTCAAGTTATAGAAATGAATAAAAGCCACAATGAAGAAATACACGATGGCAATCTACCTGAAAATATTTCCAAGCGTTAACTCGATTCTTTTAAAATCTGGCCTCCGTTCTGGATCTTCCTCCCAGCAATTCTTTATTAGTGTGTACAGCTGTATACACACAAAACACACATAAACAAGACAAAAAAGGAGTGGAGAAAAGTGATTTTAGCCACTTAATAATTCTATAAGAATCAGGGTGTGTTGCTGTAACAGCTCCTCTGTGTTTGAAAGGGGTTTTTTACCTCTATCTCTCTGTCTGACACACCCTCAAAGTTCAGGTCAGGTCTAAAGACATTGTGTCCGATAGGATGCTGCACTCTGTAGATCTTCTCTGGGGGATTGCACAACGATCAGTTAAACAAGATAAGTATGGGACACACGTTACTCTGTGACCTCAGTGTGCAGAATTTTGCATCCTGTGTGTAAAATCGTCTTTAAATTAAAACGACTGACAAAGACAAACACATTTTTTAAGTTCTGCTGTTTATGGCTGTATAATGGTGGCCTACCTCTAACATCAGTGCAGTACTGTGTGTAGAAAGGGGCTTGTCTCATAACAATCTCATGGGCAATGATGGCGTAGCTATAGACATCGCCTTTTTGAGACACATCACATTTTCGAAGATGCTCTGGGGCGGTCCACAAATCTGATTGGACAGAAAACTGGCGACAATTAGCCAACTAGTGGCTCATTTTTCATTTACAACAAGAAAATTAACACAACTTTCAATTTAAGACACATTTTTCATATATATAAATTCTATTTTTAAACTGCAGCTTCCCTAACCCTGAACATAACTTCAACATGTACATAACCAGTCCCCTTCATCTGACTTTCCCTTGTAGCCAGTGCTAATCTTAGCCTGGCCTATTGGAAAGTCCATCAGACAAATCTTCCTCTGCTGTCTTGCAGAGTACTTTGGACAAAAAATAAGAAGACTGTTATCTAAAATTACACGTAACCCAGTGAGCTGCTGCTGGAGCAAAGAAAAAAGGGTGGCTAGTCTTTGACAGCTAAGCCTCAGGTGGTGCAATGTTTCCTCAGCCTGACAGAAAAAAAACAGTGACTTCTCTTGGATTTAAATGTGCCACATGTCTGTTTGTAGAAACACCGTTCTCTATTGGAGATCCTCACTGCGTGTCTCTATGAGAGGTTTGTACAGGGACCTGCAGCTGCACCTAAGAGACAACCCCAGTGCAGACACGCTGAATCAGCTTAACTCAGTGATGCTTTGTTGAAGACTATCACAGGTACAGTAGACAAACCCTTCTTCAACACCTCTGACTATTCATAGTTGATGTGTTTGAAAGGAAAATAGTGATCCTTCAGCAATAATGGAAAGTCAGGTAAAGAGATTTCCTGTTTACCTGCAGAATGAGCCCCTATGCATCTCTAAATAGAACAGGACAAACAATCCCGACTGCTACAGAAATTACAGAACCCCCCCCCCTTAGTTTCCTGTGTCAGCCTGGCTGCAGTTTTCTGCTTCCCTGCAGGCCTCAGACCCACCACTGCTGTTATAAGGTACCTCTGAACACTAACAGAGCCAGGCATCCTACTTTGTGTCAAAGGGTTGTGGAGCAGAAGCTCCTCGGCAGTGTTTCCGTACAAATTTGATTTTTTTTGCTTTTTAAAACAATTCTCCAAGTGTGGAGAATCCACTGGTGAATAAAAAGTCTATGTCTGCCTGGTCAAGGAGAACTTTAAAACAGCATCCATGCTACTCTGTGAAGTAACATGGACGCCAATTAAAACCAAGGTGTTTGTTGTTTATGATAGAGATGCTGTTGCCATGTGTCGTAGCCACATAGCAAAATTCTGCTATGTGAATTAAAAGTTGTTTTTTTTTTTCAGTTTATACCTTTTGTTAAAACTGTTGTGTGTTTTGTGTGTTGCTGACAGAAAACTTTTTTGTTTTTCCTACTTCTCAGTCATGAGCTAAGAAATATATAATATAATTCCTCTTGACAACCCAGTAAGGACGAGATGAAAAGATTAAAAATCAAGAAATACACTTCAAAAGCTTCAGACACTCAAAACTCTCACACAAACACTCAGAAATGAGCAGGATTTATAACCCAGCGGGAGCTTATAGAAGAACAGGATGATCTCAGAGCTTAGATCAATACACTGATAACTTTGTTTTAAAGCCCACCTTTTCCTGGTTTCAGCATAGTGTTGCAGCCAAAGTCAGTGATCTTGACCACCATGCGGTTGTCGACCACACAGTTGGAGGACTTTAGGCGGCCGTGGACCGCAATGTTACTGGAGTGGAGATATGACATGCCCTATCGAATATATACAGCAGGGCAGTGGTTATTATTTGCTATTTCAGCTAAATTTTTTTATCATGTGATTTGGTTGTTTTTCCACTTAAGAAAACCCTGAAATTATATGTTGCTGAAACAAAACATGTGCTGAAAGTGCTTTAAATAATGTGGCATTTAAAAACAAACCAGTTACCCAAAAGAAAACAGGCAAAAAGACAAATAAAAATAAAAGAAAGCATATAAATACATCACATACTCAGAAAGGCAACTCGAGGAAACGATACCTTTGCTATGTCATACATGACTGAGATTTTAAACTCCATATCCATGAATGTTTCATCTGGGTACGAGATCCTGTCACTGAGAATGTACTGGGGGGAAAAAACACGAGCAAGTTCACATTTTATCATCTTTATCAGAAACAAGTCTTTGTGTGTGAGAGTTTGAATAACATGCATTCATAAACACTGTAAGTATGGCAGACATGGTACTCTGTGACCTCTGTGTTTCACAGTGTGCAGAATCTTTTAGGGTATTGCTAAGTTTGACAATTATATTATATTAATAAAAGACAAAGTGTGATTAAAATGTGATAATCTGCACCACAATGACAACATACACTCACTGGCCACTTCACCAGGTACACCAGTTTGACTGCTTGTCATACTGAATCAGCCAATCACAGTTGCTCTATGTCTTTAACTATGTAGATTTGGTCAAGAAGACCTGCTGAAAACTGAGAATCGGAATAGGGAAGAAAAGCGATTTAAGTGAGTTTGAAGATGGCATGGGCATTCGGTGGCAGTCGGGCCAGTCTGAGTATTTCAGAAACTTCGGATCTGATAGGATTTTCCTACACAGCTATCTCCAGGGTTTACAAAGAGAGGCAGTTCTCTGGGTTGAATCTTATTGATGCCAGAGGAGACTGACCAGACTGCTTCGAGCTAACCAAGATATCTCTGAATGCACAACATGTCAAATCGTGAAGTAGATGACCTACAGCAAACACAAAGCTCAAATCATTTCAAATTGGATCCTTGAACATGACCACTGTAAACAAATGTCACCACATCACCAGATCTCAATCCAGTAGAGCACCGTTGGGAGTGGTGGAACAGCAGATCACATCATGGTTATACAGCTAACAAACTGTTGGTGCTGTCATATCAGTATGGACCACAATCTCAGAGGAATGTTTCCAACACCTTGTTGAATCTGCACCACGAAGAATTAAAACCGTTCTAAAGGCGAGAGGGGGTCCAACCCAAAACTAGTAAGGTGTAACTAATGAAGTGGCCAGTAAGTGTATTTCTACACTCATAAGTGTTTTTTTATGGTTATTACATTAGAAAACAAGGTGTACGCGATAAGATAAACTGATTTACAAACAAAAATCCCAGCAGCAGGACCTGATATGAAGGTAGAAACAGTGTGTGAACACTGGTCTGCTCTTACCCTGAGGGAGCCCCTCTGACACAGCTCAAACACACCATACACACCATATTCAAACTTCACTGTGCCATAAAACTTGGTCAGATTGTAGTAGTCGATGCGCAGCAGCTGGAACATGAAGACAGTGGCAGGGAGAGTTATTTTTTTATGTACTTTTATTAACCTCTACAATAAAATGCAGAGATATCTTACAGTGTTGAGCTCAATCCTCTGGTCCTCAGTGAAGTCTCCTTCTGTGGTTTTCAGCTCTTTCAAGATTACAGGCTGGAGAATTTAAAAGGACCAACATGGTCATTTCCCTTTTAATTTTTTTAAAATCAGATATAAATTTTTTGGATCGCTGATACCTTCTTGTCGTAGCGGCCTCGCTGCCTGAAGTACGTACTGTCCTTCCTCTTATCTTCATCAATCTGTTTCATAAACACACACACACTTGTCTGATTTCACATTCGTATCTTGAACTGCCATAGATCTGAAAGCTTTTTGATTGTCAATGGCAAAACCTTGAGTTTTACATACATTTTAGGACGGGCATTTAAATCATAAATCTGGTAGGTGTAAAGAACAGGTTTAGTTTTCAGTAAGATAGCTGCAGGTGTGTGGTCCTGTTCTCACACAAGAATAACTGAGCAAAGAGAGAACGGGTCCAAAACAGCGCAGGCCTCCATGACTTAACATTCACCTTCCTTCTAGTTGTATCATGTTCAACATGGGCTCCAAGCAGCTTGCAGAGGCATTAAGATCATTTGTTATAAGCTGGGATTGCGTGACTCTTGGACATCAGTTCTTACTTTTTATTGAACTTTAATGATTTCGCACATACTCCGACATTTTCATGTAGTCTTATCTTATTTAATGTATTTTAATTTAGTCCAAAAAATATAGCCTTACTGTGTCTTCTGTTATAGAGCTGTGTTTTTATCAGCAGGCCAGGGAATACCATTTGCAGTTACAGTTTGTTGATAAGGGCATTTACCTTCAGAGACACTTCCTTCTCATCCAGAGGGCCAATCAGGTGAGGTTCGATGTGAGACCATTTCTTCTGTAGAAAGCGCTCTTTCCTGTTCTGCCTGTCAGTAAAAAAAAAAAAAAAAATCGGTACAGATCATTTAAGATTTGCTTTAACAGGCAGTGCATCTTCTCCATTAGTGTCCTGAGCTGTTGATAAAATCACATGTTGTTGCTCCAGGTTAAAAAACACAAGGCAGTATTTGCCACAATTTACAGTTCATATTTGAGTTGAATATGAGTTACCCTGTTACCCTGTCCTCCTTTACCTAAATAAGGCAAATACTGCCTTGTTTTTTCAGCTCAGCTCTAGTGATGCACTCATGCTAAAATGTGGCATGCAGCTCTTCTACCACAACTGGGAAATGAATCTGCAGTTTACCTGTAGAAGATAAGAGCGACTCCTGTCACCACCACAATGCTGAGACTCAGAACAATCACAATGATTTTCTGCATGTCGAACTCTGAAAGCAGACATGCAATGGAATAGAGTAAAAGATTTAGAGCTTTGCCTTGAATAAACCATTAAATTATTCTGCCAAAAGTTAGTGTGTGATTTACCGTCTGGAGTTTTTGGCTTATCAGGAGGCAGCTTGTTTCCCGCCCACGGCAGAGTGGGGTTTTGGGTGTAATTCATGGTTTTATTTTGTGATGTATCAAACAATAGCAGAGTTTCATACTAAAGAGGAAGAGAGAGAGGAAAATGTAAGAAAAAAAAAACAACTATTCACATTTAATGCAGAAGTGTTAACTGATTACCAGACAAAGGTTTCACCTTGGCAGTGTTAGCAGATGTGTAAATGACTGAGAAGTTAACGTCTCTGTCCCCATATTCATCAAGCACATAGTGTCCTCCCATACCTGCTTGCACACACAATCATATAAACACACAATAAAACATTTTTGCATCATGCTTTCCCAAATGTTAAATTTCAAAAATGATTTGACTCAATGTTCATTAAAATTTTTACATGAAAAACTGTAAATAATTATTTAATTATCAATAAATTCAGTTTATATTGTTTATTAACTGTTGGTTAATTGCAGCTACAGAACATGAGAAAATCCACATCTCCAAAAGTCAAAGTTGATCTTTTAATGCTTTGTTTTTTGTTTTTACACAACAACTACAATAACCTAAAGATTATTTATATGCTGCAAGAAAAGACAAAGATAAAATCATAATAAGATATTTTGGTTATCAAAATTATTGCCAGCTGAACAGATTAAGAGACAAATCTCGCACAAAATACAAAAGCATTACCTGAAAAATTAAAGTAACGATTAAGTGGCAAAAACCGCCGTTCTTAGAGTGGCCACTAGAGGCGGTCTCCAAAAGTGACTCAACCCTCATAGACTCCCATGTTAAAAAACACTAAAAACTACCCATCATCCATTTAGATTTTGTTAAAAACATAAAGTTCAGGAGTTGGCTGCTTTGACTGCTGACATTTTTTCACGCTAGCACAAATATGGTCACTTTCATACATGAAAACTGGATTTATTGTATACATAAAATATGCAAATTGTATGCTTAAAATAATAGACCTGAAACTTAAATTATTTTATTATTCTAATATTCTGTGTAATTATATATTCCACATCTATCCATTCTCTTCTGGTTATCCTTGTCAGTGTCACGGGGGGTGGGAGCTTATCCCAGCTGTCTTAGGCTACGTCCACACTAATGCGTTTTCGTTTGAAAATGCATCGTTTTGTCTCCGTTTTGGCCTCCTGTCCACACTGAGACGGAAGGAAAATGAAGCGTTTTTGGAAACGCTCTCGAAAACGAATACATTTGTAAATGCAGCGTTTTGGTGTAGTGTGGACGGCCAAAACGGAGACTTTTAAAAACGATGACGTACGTTAGTCATATGATGCAGTCATGTGACCACTTCAACCAAGATGATCAGACGGCATCGTACAGCACTTGTTTTGTTTGCTCAAAATGTTTAGTGGTCGTATTGAAGATTAATATGTACTCATTTGTGACTCAACAACTCCACCTCATCATCATTCCATTTGACACATTCGGTGCTTTTTCTCGTCATTTCGCCGCCCGTTTGAAAGAGCCGGAAAGTAAATAAACAACAGATGGAAATGACGCAAGTCGAATCGTCTTACGTTTCACGCATGCGCAGTACTGGGACATAAGTGTTTTTCCCCGTTTTAATGTGGACGCGCAACTGTGTGAAAAACGACTCAAAACGATAGTGTGGACGCGGAGCGTTTTCAGGCGAAATCTCCGTTTTCCAATCTATCCGGACTAGTGTGGACGTGGCCTTAGGGTGAGAGGCAGGATACACTCTGGACAGGTCACATAACGCCATAACAACCATTCACACCTATGGGCAATTTAGAGTTACCAATTAACCTAACTCCACTAACTGCATGTCTTTGGACTGTAGGAGGAAGCCAGAGTGACCGTAGAGAACCCGCACAAACAGAAAGACCCCCACCCTGATGGTTGAATTGAACTCAGGTTCTTCTTGCTGTGAGGCAACTGTGCTAACTACTGTGCCACCATGCTGTCCTGTAGATTTCTTATGTTATATATAACAACCAGTGGTGGAATGTAACAAAGTATTTGTACTTCGTTACTGTACTTAAGTAAATTTTTCACGTATCTATACTTTACTTAAGTAAAAAAAATAATTCATACTTTTACTTTTACTCAAGTAGATTTTTAAGCAATTATCTGTACTTTTACTCCACTACATTATTAAAATGCGTGTCGTTACATTCTTCCGAATCTTGCATAAAAACATTTTGGTTCACTGACGTTTTGGCGTTGCTGGCCAATGCACGTTGAAACAGATCGGAGATCTGATTGGTCAAAGAACTCACGCCGAAAATAGTGAGCGCGCGTTTTGAAACAACACAAGCGCCTGTGCCCTGCAGCTCTGATTCTAAGAGACACCCTGGAAAGAATGACTCC
>VUQR01005140.1:10593-20856 GCA_015108515.1 Hemichromis elongatus
GAAACAAACAAAAAAGCAAACAAACAAAAACTGTCTACTGATCATATTCCTGATCCCAGTCTCAGGGTCTGTGTCCACACGTCCACACACACTCAGATATTTTAGAAACACATTTTTGCTAAACTTTTTAATAGAATGTTTGTTTGGGTTTAACACTGTGGAGACAAGGTATTTATCCACTCAGGTGTAGCTCC
The DNA here is from genome assembly GCA_015108515.1 of Hemichromis elongatus. Taxonomy (NCBI): domain Eukaryota; kingdom Metazoa; phylum Chordata; class Actinopteri; order Cichliformes; family Cichlidae; genus Hemichromis; species Hemichromis elongatus. The sequence continues at coordinate 10,788 of VUQR01005140.1, forward strand.
ACTCTTGGAGACTGTGGGAGAGAGCAATCTATCATAACATCACATCATACCTCGCCTCTCAAGCATCTAGTGCTGAAAAGTTTGGTGAACCCTTGTGTGCAAAGTCATAGCTGTGGAAAGGTAAAATGGCAATGTTGATTATTGACCTCAGTAGTTTGTCGCCACAGCAGAGTAGGTGGCAGAAGTGGATGCTTCCCTGCGGGTGGTATTAAATGGCGACAGCTCAAGTTCGGTGGTTGTGCACTCATTATCAATGTTGCTAGTGGCAGTGGTGGGAGAGTGGGGTGGGCCACACTCGTCGCAGCAGCAGCAGCAGCAGTCCAAGAAGGCTCTGGCGAATGGCTGGCATAGGCAAAACAGCAAAACGGGTGTCACCGCCGATTTGCAGATGAGCATCAGCTGGCTGACCAGGTGCAGAATGTCCAGGGCTCTCCTGGGAACGGTGGCCGCCATATACACATTAATGATGTTGCAGATGTTCTCTGGAATGATGCAGAACCCATAGAGGATAGCCAGAGCTACCACGGCACAGTTCATCTGGCTTTCCAGCTGGAGCTGCTTCTTGCCCCCACGGACACAGGCCCACTCAGCGCTGCGAATCTTGCGAGCAGTCGCTAAAGAGCTGCAGATGGTGAACAGTGTTGGCAGGCAGAAAAAGCAGCCAAAGTACCACCAGAGGCGTGCACTGTTGTAGGTGAGCCCCAACACATAGAGTGTGTCCGGGAGCTCTGTTGAGATGCGGACGACACAACGTTCACATGGTGTCACATCAGGTGGCTCTTCGTCCTCGGTCACCAGCTGTCTGATCAGCAGCTCAGGCAGCGCCAGCAGCAAAGCGCCCACCCAGATGACCGCTAGCTTTGCAGTGGTTGATGCCCAGTTCTCGATCATCTCATAGTGGATCTGCATGTTGGTGGCTGCTCGAAAGCGATCAATGCACAGAGCGCACAGTGTGAAGGTTGTGATCCCAAGAGAAACCACCTGTGAGAAAAGCTAGAATCAGGTTAAAAGTTAAAAGTACAATTTCATAGCTGTCACAATTATATTAAGTAAAGTAAAAATAAAAAGTTTTGATCACAGCAAAATATAAAGTACAACAGAGTTAGACCAGAATTTGTAGCTAACAATGTTAGCATTACATTCAAATAAGTCTTTAAAAAACTAGCTTTTTTTATGTATAGGCAGACAGTTTGCATCATTTTGTACTAAATACAATATTTCATAGTCACATTTTTTAGTTACACCGAAATTAGATAATCAATTTTGAAACAGTTTCAGGTAACCACACTTTTTATGAGCTCTCTGTGCTAATTAAGGCTCCAAGCACTTAATAATCAAAGTTTGCTGATTATTTTTATACTCCAGCGTTTTCAGCTTTTATACAGGAAGCCTGGGTACAGAACCTGAACCTGAACCAGAACATGAACCAGAACCAGAACCTGAACACAGAACTGCCAGCAGAGTTTTGGGGGGAAAGCAATTTATACATTTGTTTGACCTTTTGGCTAACATAACTAAAGTAATGAAAAAATAAAAGATATTTTAAATCTTTTTAATGATAATTTTCCTTGTAGTATAATTAGCATCTGTAACTTTTAAAAAAACCAATAGCTGACCAGAGACAAGCAAAGCTCTTGACTGAAGGAGTGATGGGAGGACGGGGGGACAGTGAAAGACAATCCGCAGCTTCTCAGTGAAGGTTAGTCTTATCAGTCTCTAACAAAGCTTCTTCCTGAGAATGACTCTCCATATTTTGAGATAAACAATAGAGTTCAATACTATTGACTATCAATAGTCAATATTAATATTTGTTAATATCGTGATTTGTGTTTGTGAACATGTATTTCGCTCCTTCACAGTTAGAAAAAAAGTGATTTGCAACTGCAAGTTTTTATATTTAAAAAAAATGTTTTCTTAAAAACAAACAAACAAATGCATTCTTTTATTTTCAATAAGTTATTTATTTTTCATTAAAAAATATTTCTTTTTGGGGGGCTTCAAATTCATTTTTGTGTAACCAAAACAAAAAGAATTTTAAACAAAAAAAATTAACTGACAAAAAAAAAAGATATTAATGAAAACAATTTACTGAAAATAAAATTATTATTTTGTTTTTTCAAACACTATTTTTTATATTGAACTTTGCATTTAAGTTTTAAATCACTTTTTCAAATGAATAAAACTTTTGACCCTCATTAAGCTCCATGAAAGATCTCAAGCAAAAATCCAGAAGACGCTTTAAAGGACCGCAGAGGATGTTCACCTGGGAGACTGCAGTACGAGAATCAGGAGACTGCAAATCTCACGTGGGACAAATATTTTACACCGTCTTTGGCTTTATTTTTACACTTAAGTCACATTAACTTCTTTATAAATGTAGCAAACTAAATTATGTTCAGGCTAACATACTTTATTTACCACACACAGGAAAACTCAATTTTCTAGTTTACCCGAAGGTCTCGTCAGAGAGGGAAGAAATGTGGTGAAAGCATGAAACATGCTGAAGTACGTTCTGTAAATCCCTAAAATTAATTTAGACTTTAAAAAAATTCTTCAGAAAAAAAGTCCTTTTATTTTGGCCAAATCAGATTTGACAGAGCTTTTAGATGGATCACAAGGACCTGACACAGACACACTTCTGCAATACTAGTGATGTTTTATTTACAGGGTTCACTCTGATCAGACTGTTCAGCTTTTCGGTCATCCAGCTCTTGGCAGGACCTCCTGATAAAGGGACGCTCTGATGAGCTGATCAGCCCCAGCTGCCCTGCCAGCCAATCGGGCACCGCCCCTCCTCTGCAGCGGAGCCGCACACCACACCCACCGCATTAGGCACAGAGTTTTATTTTCTCTTTGGTTTAACACATTTTTAATCAGTCTGTGATTTGAAGAATCAAAACAAGACAACTGATGACGTCAATAAATTCATGTAGGTCATTGCCTCAGACAAACAGCCTCCACTGCTAAGAAGCTTAAACACAATAAATAAGACCTTTTGTCTCCAGATGTCACATTAAAACCCTTTCAGTTGTCACGAGCTGCAGACATGATAACCTGCTGCGGCAATTTAGGTTAGCAAATTAAATCACTGCTTTCCAGTCATTCAGCTGTTGAATAAATGAAAAACAAATAAACAACAAATGTCAGTGTCACAAAGGCACGGATATGATATGGATAGGATCAAAAAATTCAATTAAAATTAAAATAATAAATTTGTGAGAATAAATGGCTTTAAAAGTGAGTCAGTTGTGGTACAAAGATCCAACATTAAGGCAGAAACATTTTTTACAAAAACCACTTTGGAGCAGTTTACCTTTTCACTCTGTGTCATGGGTACATTTCCTTTATTACCCATCTAGATACTGGTTTTAGGGGCCTCCACAAACATGCAGCTGTAACTGATGAGCGTCGTCCTCACTTCTTTTATGTACAGCCTATTGTCCCTAACCTTTCTTATGAATTCATGAATTTGTGGTTCGATCCCTAGTTCTTTCACTCCTAATGCTAAACTATCCTTGTGCAAGATACTGAACCCCAAGTTGCTCTATCGTGCAATCATCACAGTACGAATGTGTGTGGAAGGACAGTAAAAAAGAAAAAGTAGAATATGTAGCAAAAGGTGCTTCTGTGAATGGATGGATAAAGCATATTGTAGCGCTCTGAGTGCTCTAGTAGCAAAGTGAAGCCTATTTTCTATGTCTACCCTGCCTATTGGTTGTTTTCTATAGTTTATGACTCTCTTTTCAAGCCTGGATTATACTCTGTTGCGGACACAGAGACCTCGTACCCCAACAACCGAGTAGTTATTTCTGTTAAGCAGGTTTTAAGCCTGTATTATACTCGTTTGCTAGAGATCTGATGAGTGGTTTGCATAGTTAATGTACTGGAGGAGTACCGAGGTCACAAAAAGAGGCAGGCATGCAGACCCTCACGCTAACTGTCTGATGACAAAATGTATGTCACAGGGTCACAGAAAGCATAGAATCGTCCCTTCATGACTTGCTATGTCGGGTCTTTGTGTTTGAGTCTGTCATCTGTTTAGTTACTTTCCATTTTTACTTTAGTAGTTTTGTGTCATCTGTGCTTTGGCTACTAGTTCTCGCAGTGGTTCCCCACCTGCCCCCCAACTTGCCTCAATTCATGTCTCCTGCATTTATTGTCTCAGTCTCGCTTTGTCCTTTGTCCCACATTGTTGTGTTTTCCATAGCATTTCACAGTTTAGTAATGATTCCTTGAGACTCCTGGGTCTTGGCTATTTTAAACTGTCTATCTCACATTCATTAAAAAGGCTCACTTTGGTAACATCCATCTCTTGCTTACTGCATTTAGGTTCGCAAAACTACAACCAGTTTCCAGGCAGCAAATCGTGACACCAACCTGCTTTATTTTAAAGATGGTCAGCTACTGCACTGCAGCCTGTATTGTTTTAGCACGGGAATAAAAACTGTGATCCTTACCTTTTAATATCTTACAATGTTGTATCAAGTATTATTATTTATTCTTAGTTTTCAATTACTTACTATTGGAAATGCTCTCCTGAAGCTTCATCTTAGCTCACTTTTCTCTTTTGAAACATCTGGTCTCACACCATGTTCAAGCAGTGAAGCTAGCCGCCTAAATTTACAGATCTTTCTATCCATCCATCTCCTGATATGCAGTGTGTACTTATTGTCTATGTCTTCTGCTGTCCTTTGTCATTGTTTATGCCTCTATAACATAAACTCTACACACAGTGTGGGTGTCCAAGAAGAGGAATCCGTTGAGAATTTCATGTTAAGTATCATATACGATGTTTAATGAATTTTTAACACGATTTGAGCAGAGTTGAGCTTTAATTTCTTGTGAGTATGACAGCAGTTTGAGCCTGAGGAGAAATGTGTTGAACGTTTCATGTCACCTGAATGAAGAGGGACTTAAAATGAATTTTTGAATATGTGTCTGAAGTTGAGAATTACTTTAACTTGTCAGGAATTTTGCAGCTGGCTGAGATGGAACTGTGTACAGATATAGTGTGGATGCAGGTCACATTTAAGATTTCAATTAATCATGACTGCAGAAGCACATTACAAGCAAAATTGTAAAGCAGAAAAAATGAAACTTGGAGATTGGGGGGAAAATGGTCCTGAAAAAAAAAACCCTGACACATGGACTGACTCCCTTTTAAAGTGTGAAGGAGGAGAACGAAGGAGAAAGCTTTGTATAGACGCGCAAGACAGCTTTCACGAGGTTCACTTGACCGCGATGGCCTCACCTGTGAGATGAATTCGGCTACAATTAAAGCTGCTGCACCATACAGGAACTACCCCACCACCCTGCCTCTCACCTCCAGATAGGGAATAATCCTGCATGAGAACTCTCCCAGCAGCCATTTCTTGGTGAGCTCATGAAACACCACAAGCGGCAAGCAGAAGAAGACGATGACGAAATCCCAGAGCGCGAGGCTGGCCAGCAACGAGTTGGAGATGCTCCTCATGTAGTAGTTGTGACACACAATGCACATGATCGACACGTTCCCGATGATGCCCACTGTAAAGATGAGGGCGGCGGTTATCAGTACAGCGTAGGCTCCGTACGACGACGCGGTTACCGGGTAGAATGGGTTCTTTACCTGCTTGCGTCTGGTTCGCGTGTTCACTGGAACGAGCTGCGTGGTGTCGGAAAAGTCTGGGATAGAGTTCTCGTCCACATAGTCAGTTGTATTGAGTCTGAAGGGGGGGTCGGCTTCTAGCTCCTGCGCCATGGCCACAGGTAGCGGCTCGCCGTGCTTCGTTCTGCCGGATTCAGCAACCCGCCTTTGCCTCCGTGTGTGTCCGCTCATCCTGCGCGTGCAGTTGGGTCCGTGCTGGGTTTTCTCAGACACTTCATTGCTCGGCTCATCTGTGTCATTTACTTTCGTGCCTAAAACTATAACTTTTCCTAAAAATGACTGAGTGCCACTTTGGGCGCCACCTTCCCGCAGAGAGCGCCTGGTGATCTTTCTCTCTAGCAGCTCAGACGATGAAGAGTTTAGAGGAACCAGCCATGAGACTTTTGCACTCACACTGCGTGTCCCCCCGCGAGCCTCCTGGCTGTCTGTGCGCCATCCCGGGCTTTGCGCATTCCTTTCTGCGGTGGCGGATTTGATATAAGGATTAAAAGTCGTCTTTGTTTTGTTCCAGTGAAGTTGACAAGCGACGGCCTCGCTGCACAGCCACAGCCCCAGAAGCCTCAGAGCTGCGGACATCCTCATGGTCTGGCTAAACGGCAAAATGAAAATGTGGTCGCTTGATCCATCTCTAGGGTTTGATAGTTTTTAAACTATAATCTGCCGCCAAACCGTCAACTTTCTTTCATTTTCGTGTACACAGAGCTTCCACGAAGTCTTTGGCCGTTTAAGAGCGCTGCACCTTTCAAGTTCGGGTGCGTCCCAGTGCGTCTCCAGTCCGGAGGCATCACCGGTGAGAAAAAAAAATCTGATCGGAAAAGTTTTCAAACTTGGCTGAAAACTGTGAACTAAATAAGTGAATCCTCAGCGTCAGGAGGTGGGTGTTGTAATAGAGAGTCCCTGAGTAGGTCCACAGTACGTCTGTGCGCACGCGGCAGGTCCGGAGCGCCCGGAGACGCAGTGGGGCGCTGACAAATGCGAGTGGAGACACGACCAAGCTCGATGTGACAGAGCGTCCAAGAAGAGGAGGAGGGAGGGGGACTATGGCCGGGGGTGGTTGTTGTTATCGGCTGTTAAACCTGCTATTAAATCCCATCTGACACTACATTAAACCGTTAACTGCAACACTCTAAACGTGCTTTACGGTACCGATGTGTGTCGTCTGTGGACAGAAAACTGGTGTTTCTAGTTGCTCCTGAATTTGGAAACATGGTTATTTGATTTATATTTTTGTATAATTTATGTACTTAAGAGTTCATGTGAAAGGTTTTCAGGCATGAAAGGGGAGTATATGAAAAAAACAACAAAACATACGATTTAAAACGTGTTGTTTTTTTTTTTACTCTTGTGTGCCATCAGATGGAAAATTATGGGTATTAATTAGTGACCTAGTACTGACCTGTACAATTCAAACTTAAACAGGATATAAAGATGGACTTGATGAAGACATGAATTGAGCCTAGTGTAAAGGAGAGTGGGTTAAAACTCCTGCGGTGGTCCTCCTTGGGCTCTCGTGTTCTGGGAGGCCTCTGGATGTCTGGGGCCCGGATCTCCTCCATGCCTGCTTCATGTCTTGGGGGGGGGGCGGGGCTGTGGCTCATCACACCTGCTAATAGACACTTACATAGAGAAACACGCACAGGTGTACAAACAGGTACTCACGGACACACACCATCGTGGTTGTGTGTCCGTGAGTACCTGTTCGTAAGACAACACATATCATGCATTGTCGGTCATGAGTAAAGGTCTCTTTTTTTTCTCTCCTAGGCTATCCCATTGTATTACGTTTCAGTGTTTTTCCATAATACTACCGGTCTCCGACTGTCTCCCCATGTGATGTCTATGTTGTGTATGTAAGGTCGGGGGGGGGGTCCAATTTCGCTGCAGGGCAACTTGTGTGTGACAATAAAAGACTTCTGATTCTGATTCTTATGTGCTGCTCAATAAGATTCAATATTTATTATTTACTGTTACTGATGCTTCTGTCAGTTGTCGCTTTAGTTTCCCTACTGTGCTGTTTTCCTTTTTCTTGTTTTTTTTCAGCAGATTTTTCAGTGTCTTTACTCTCTACCCCTCTTCTTCTCTATTTTTCTTTCCCTCTCCTTCTGTTAACTCTCTTCCCAACTTCTCTTTTCTTCTTATTTCTCTTTTCCATCCCCCAGTCCTGTCCATTCTGATTGTAATAACCTAAAATGTAAATAAATAATAAAGATCGAATAAACCATGACAATCAAGTGGTCAGTATAGCAAAAGGTCAACTTTGGAAAGTAAATATGTTTGGCATTTTTCTTGGCCTTCAGACAATACTTCTGATTGTTAGAGCGCCGGACAGAACAGGCAAAACAAAAACAAAACCTCCACAACATTGTAAGAGACTGATAAAGGTATAAAACAGTTCCTTTAAGTTATTACTCCTGAAAGGGCTTCTACAAACTACTGAATAATCCTTAGAGTTTTTGTTAAATAAACAATGCCACAGTGGCAAATGAAATAGGGTGTACTTTATAAAAAAAAAAAAAAGACACCATTGCAAGCGTGAAGTGCTTTCATACTTAACTGGGGGGACTAGATCACCTCAAGAATATACTCATTATACTCAGTTGACCAGCAGACGGTGCTGCAAACCCACAGATAAGTACTGAAAGGTGTTTGGAGGATCAGCTTTTATAAAACGGAGCGTGAGACTGCATCCTTAAACAGCAAACACCAGGGCGTATTTGTGAACTGATATTGCCGCTCAGTGTTTAAGGACTCTTAGAATGTGACGCCATGCATCATTCCAAAGATAAATACCATGGATAACCTGCAAATACATTGGATGTTAGCATTTGTTAATATGTCAACAATAAATATAGACTTAACAGTGAGTTGCTGCTTGAAAATCTTGTCATGGCATGCATTTAATTCAAATTTGTGTTCTGTGGTTATGTATGTACTATTGCAAAGCAATAGTAGATACTGACAAATGACATTTTCTTGCAAAAAACATGTAGATTTAAGAAATATACAGTAAACCATCCCAATACACGGATCACAGGTATGCCATTTACTTCCTGTTTGTACGCTATAAATACCGTGAGTGAAGTGTTGTCTTTGTTCTGAGTGCTGTGCAGAGCAATCGGCAAAAAGAAAAAAAAAGAATTCAAAACCAAAGATTTTGTAAAACACAATTTTGAAAAACCAGCTAACAGAATTCTCAGATTTGGAAGGATGCATTCAGACTTTGTGAAATCAAAGTTGCCACAATAGATAATAAGTACACAGGAAGGAATTTGAATGTGGTAACCATCATCTCATGACATTAGACATCCTAGCTTCAAGCATAATAAAAGTTCTAACTTTAACATATAAAGGTTTGTGGCTTACTTTGGTAAAAGTGGGAAACAGACTCTAAGTTCAGGTCATGAAGTTCAGGATAAGATTTTTCAGGAAAGACTGAGGCCAAATTCAAAGGGTCTTTAGCCCTGCAGGGAACGTCTAAGCCCCTTCATTCAACTAAAATATGTAAAAATACATATTCCTGCTATACTGCTTCAGAGTACTCTGGAGCTCAGTGTAGGGTGAAGGTTCATTTACAAATAGAAAAACTCTAAGCACATAGCCAAGATAACAGAGGAATGGCTTCATGGCTCAGACTCAGAGCCCGATTAAATATCTCTGGAGAGATCTGAAAATCTCCCATCCAACTTCATGAAACTTGAGGGGGTTCTGCAAAAAACAATGGGAGAAAATGGCCAAAAAATAGGTGTGCTAAGCGTCATACTCCAAAAGACTTGAGACTTGTAATTGCTGCCAAAGGTACTTAAAGTATTGAGCAAAGGCTGTGAATATTCACATAATCTCTCTCTCTCAACCACCCAGGTTAGGAGGGAAGTAAGGAGGATTAAAGCCAAGAAGGCAGAATCCAGATGGCATCAGCTCAAGGGTCATCAGGTCCTGTGCAGACCAACTGTTTCAGGTGATGGAGCACATCTTCAACCTGAGCCTGAGGCTGGGGAGAGTCCCACAGCTCTGGAAAATCTCTTGTGTTGTGCCAGTGCCAAAGACTCCACGTCCCAAGGACCTCAACAGCTACAGGCCGGAGGCTCTAACATCCCACCTGATGAAGACCCTGGAGCGGCTGGTCCCAACTCAGCTTCGGCGCATGGTGAGCTCATCACTGGACCCACTTCAGTTTGCCTACTAGCCTGGCATCGGAACAGCTGATGCTGTCATTCACCTCCTACGTCGTTCCCTCTCTCACCTGGAGGCCGCTGGGAGCACTGTGAGAATCATGTTCTTTGATTTCTCCAGTACCTTGAACACCATTCTGCCCACGGTCCTGAAGGAAAAGCTGGAGAACACAGGAGTGGACCACCACCTCACACATGGATTTTGGACTACCTCACCGACCGACCACAGTATGTGAGAACTCAGGGCTGTGTG